>JBBPDA010000009.1:18719747-18741473 GCA_037974385.1 Arnoldichthys spilopterus
ATGGTTGCAATATGACAAAGAGTGAAAGATTGAAGGGGGTCTGAATACTTTCCGTACCCACGGTATATATATATATATATATATATATATATATATAACATGAAAAAGAAAACAATATAAAATTAAAAAAAACATTATGGAAAAAGCTACTTTCTTCTGACAAAGGGCACAGTCTAGAGTCAAAATACCTCTGATGATAGATATAGACAAACTCATTACTACTATAAAGCGATGGCAGCTGGATCACCCCAACCTTAAAAGGATGAAGAGGTCTTATTGGCATATTGGTTGGTGTAGCATGACTGTTTAACCTGCTGCCCTTTATGCTGAAGACTGGGATTTGACTCCCTGTCTGCCAATCACACCTGTAAGAGTCCATGGCAAGACTCTTAACACTACATTTGTCTGCATCAGTAACATGGAGTCACTTTGGAGAAACTTATCCTATTGTTAAGGAATCAGGTCCTATGATCAGTGAGATCCCTTCAAACTTTCATTATTGACGTCATGGATTTGCAATAGTGTCTTGGTATATTTCAAGGCAAAGGAGATCTTAGCAATGTCACCCTTGTCGATACTCTGAGAATTATTTCATTTAATTTTTGGCTGGTATGGCACCGGGAAAGAAGATTCATACCCAGAGTAAAATGTGTTCCTTAGATGTTGCTCTTTGACATTGCTCTTTGGTAATGTTGTTTTTGATGTTGCTCTTTGGTAATTCCTCTAGGATTCTTTAGGAGAAATAACATTAGACAAAAGGAGATATGAGGCAGAAGAGAAGAAGAAGGGTGGTCGTTATTTTGTTGCAGATATACATAAACATTATTAATTTACCAAATGTGAGCACAATATGATACTTTATTGAACTCTCTATTAAAGCTCAGGGGGAGACATGAATAATTGGAGTCTTTTGCTCAGGGCAGATAACTGATCAGCAGAAACATAAGCAAAATTTACCTTTGTGTTTATCTCATTACTGTGTAGGAGAAACAACACATATGTACTGAGTAACTTTTCATGAAACTTTACTAGACCTTTAGCAACAAGCCATCTACGTATGTGCCATGAACCAGGCTGGGTGATATGTTGTTGAAAAGGCACTGTAGGCCTCAGTAGTACTGAAAAGTTAAATACTTACTGAAAAGTACTATGCAATTATTTTTGTTAACATAAGGTAAGTTCCAAGAGACTTTAAACAGACTATGTTGAAGTGTTCAATAGGATTAAGACATTAAATTACAAAGTGTGATGTTCAACAGCAAAATGCGATGCATCCATTTTAGGTATAAAAACAAATTCCAGACAATGTTACTAAATTACACTGATGTATCTATGGCTCTAGCTTCTAAGCTTACAAACTATGTAATACATAGTAAATATCCTACATTTTGGAGTAACAAAATGTTTAAATTTCACTGTACTGTCACATGGTTTAAGAAAGAGAGTAAACTGAAAAAGATCTCTAATTAACAGGTGTAAAGAAGTAGTATAATGAAAATTGAAGACATAAGCTATGTCTATTAGCTAGAAAAGTAATTAAAATGTAATTTAGTTGGATTGTCTTAACTAATGTGTTTCAAGGAAGCCATTGTAATAGCAATACAAATGTAATTAAAGGTTGCAACAGTGATTAGTATCAATCATTATTTCCGATAGTGCTAATACTAGCAATGAAAAATTGTTCTTGAATCTTATTTATGGAAATTATGATTTCAGGCAAAAAAAACTGGACTATTCAAGTCTGTAAATTAAAGCTTCTTGAGGTCATAGCATGAACCCAAGGATATTTTCCAATTTTTTATTTCACAAGAACATACAATAAAGTAAGCAGTTTTACAAGGGGCAAGCTACTCTAAGATCAGGGTGTATTTGAGTGAAGCATATTTTATTAGAAGTCATCAATGCCTCAGTAATTTGTTTGTAAACGGTCACGAGTCTGTTTGACACTGGGTGATTGAGGATAATGATGTTTCCATATTTGCAATGTCCTGCACTATTTGTTGAAGGGATATTATTTAACTCCTCATCTTTCTCAAAAGAAGATAATTAGGGATACTCCAAGTCGCATTATCCAGTTAGGGCTCTCTAGAATAATTAGAGTGATCCAAAAACGCAAAGAAACATTGTCTCTTTTTTTCTGCATAAAGTTGTAATGCGATTGTAGTTACTTCTCTGTTCACGTTCATAACCATATGTGTTATCATGTCAGTTTGTCTTGTGTTTTAGGAGGAGGAGCATGGGTACATGGGCACATGACATTGTATATGCTTATGCTTACTACATTTTTACTACATATTACATTTGCTTTTTTCCAGTTCAGGTGCATCAACATCAATGATCAGTAAAAAAATGCTTTCACCCTTTTTTGAGGTCTTGCATATTGTTAAAAGCAAACTTCTCTTTTCGTCATCTTTTCAGATCCTTCCATCTTCTTTAAAATTGCATCTATTGATCTCTTGACAGATTCCAAAGCATTAATGTTCTTCAGGATGATTTCCCACACATTTTACACATTTCCAAATGGACAAAACATGCTGTAGGTGGATGCCTCCATAATTTAAATGAGCCAGTTTGTGGCTGATGTCATTTGCAAAACGAACAGCTGTGCTCGTTAAATTTAAGCATGCACCAAAGGTTTGGCACAGTCCTTTGTACACTAGAATTGTCCAGTTAAGCAAAGCACATTTTATTGTACTTTTAACACAAGTGTTTTATCTAGTTTATTACAGCCAGTGTTTTTCTTTTTCTAACAAAATGATGCTTCCTGATTATAAAGTCTATGTCAGAGATATTTTTTTTGGCTTAAACATGCCACAACCTATCAAAATAGTCTCTTAATAAAATTTTGTTTTTTAATTTATTATTAGTTCTTTCATTTTCTTATTACATTTAGCCAATGTTAAGCCAATCTGACATTGTAGTACACAAAACATATCCAAACAGTGAGCACAAAACAGTGTGACATTAATTCATGCATTATTATGTAGCATAAAATATGCATAAAATATTATGGTTTTCTAGTGACCAAGCAGCAAACTACCTCAAGATGAGCAAACCCAGAATTGTTTGTGTCTGTAAGCTGCAGTTCTTGAAACAGTCTGTCAGTGTTTAAAATGCAGGCTTGGTTTAAATTCTGTTTGCCAACCTCCGTCCGATTCAGCAGCTGAGCTTCTCCCTTTAAAGAATATATCTTGGGTTTAGTCTTTGTCATCTGCTGAGATGTTCTGGAAGAAGAGAACAAAGGAAACCAAATGTGTTCCAGCAGGAGACACACTGGGTTGCCAGGGGAAGTGCCTGGCAAATTGCAAGGCTCCATCTGTCTGTAGGGACAGTGTGAAACTTGGCAAAGAATTGCACATAAACAGAGCTAATTGAAAAGAAGTCCATCTGATTTAATGTTTAAATATTGGATATATTGTCTTGAGTGATGCAGTCTTGACCTCAGAATGACACAGTGGGTATTCCACAGTAGAATATTTAATTTTGCCTAATAACATAAGCCAAATGTCACACCTTAACATAGGCAGATACAAGAAGGAGGTACACCTGGACATGATGATGACTGGGCAGGGCTAAGGAAAGGCACATGGCTAAGGAAAACAACAATAAAAAACACATGGCAAAATAAACACAGACTAGAATAATCAAACACAGAAACAATCAGGAAAACCAAAACATAAAACAAGATCGGCAACATGTTACTATGTCTTTGTGACAATGACAAGTGTTTAATGATTTCAACTTCAGGCTGAATGTGAGAAGTAGGGTGATATGATTAGAGCTGAAATCAAGCTCTGCAGGAAAATAACCAGGAGAGCAGATTAAGAGTCAGGTAGTTGTGCACTGCTGCTTAGTCAAACTCTTCTCTTTTGTATAAGTAAACCGATTACAGAATGTGGTCTTGAAAAAATAAAACTGAGTTAGCATTTCCAAAAGCTTGGCCTGCATTGTGATAGTATGTGGCTTTTGGTAAAAGCCTACTTTGATTCTCAATGTTTAAACACTGTACTCCAGTAAAACTGCCACTGAAACTTTCACTTTGCATACTGTAAAAACATGACTCAAATATTAAGGAAGGATTTATGCATAAATCTTAATTTTGCATTGAGATTTTTAAAGTTGATTATGTTTTATGTAGATGTGTCTGTTCATCCAACATTAGGCTGAAAAATATTACAAATATACAAGGGGAAATTTAGGCTACACTGTGTATATGTCATTTAGTTCTAATCGTTTTTTCAAAATATATATTGAAATTGTCTAATTATGTATTTAATACTCAATGAGAATACCAATGGTAACATCACTCTTCTTGCTGCTCTCCACCCAACAGACTGGAGGGAAAAAGGGTCTTTAGGAAAGACTAATGCTATGATAGTTACCTCTGTAACATAATTAGACTAGTAGTCATTTGGATAACAACCACAATAAATGTTTACTATTTTTAAAAATTACAAAGCTTTATTGTCAGACGAACAAACAAGTTAAAAGATCTGAAAGCAAACCATGACGTATCTCAAATATGATTTCATTAAATATAAAAAGCTGTTTCTCAATGAAGGCCATAATGAAAGTATGACTTTCTTTATTATTATGGTGAGTGTTCCGTGGTGTGTGTTGTGTTTTATATATAAATGTCTGTGCCTGTTCTGAGAACAGCGTGAGATGGTTCTTTCTCTCTGGAGAGATTGGTGAGTCAGCCGAGTGAATCACAAACTGCTGCTGCTTGTACAGCATGTATGCAGCCACACAAAAACACACACACATGTACATACTTTTGTGCCTGTGTTAATGTTTTTTTTTTTTTAATATTATTCATTTCTACCTCTGAAACCATTACCAAACAGAAACAGATAATTCTCCTGAAACTGGACCCAATGGAGTCATCCATCCAGCAGCGCCATGGAGGGGGACATCTCTGGATAATGTGAGGCATTGGTATTCAGTCCCTACTGTATGGCAACACAGTGGTGACTACGTAATGCAGACCTCACAAATACACGTCAGCACACTAAAAATAGCTGGATAGTGATCTGCCCTTTGAATTCAAGGCAGTTTAAACACTTGCCAGGTTATTTATTTATTTATTTATTTATTCATGTGTGTATGTATGTATGTACTTATGCATGTTTTGCCCCCACATACATCTGTGTCTGTGTGCATATCAGTGTAAGCAATAAAACTAAAAGTAAAAGTGACATATTTGTCATTGTGAACACACTCAATCACACAACATGCATCACACTGAAATTTGACCTCTGCATTTACTCATCACACCTGCACACAGGGAGCAGCGGGCTGCTATGTACAGCACCTGAGGAGCATTGCAGCAGCATGGTACTTGGTGGTGGACTTGAACCTGTGATCTTCTGTTCACAAGGCCAAGGTCCTAACCACAAGGCCACCATTCCCTCTGTGAACAAAAACTAATTACCTTTTCAAATTAAATAATGCAGTTACAGTTATTAAGAATTAAATCTGCTTGTTCCTTGATTTTTTGTCATGTATTAAAATACTCATGGGCAATAATGTTGTTAACATTTGCCCAGAAATGATTCATTCTAAAGAACATGGGCAGTGGGCAATGTTGGCCTAGTGGTTAGGACTTTGCCCTTGTAAACTGTAGGGCGCAGGTTTGAAGTCCCAGCCTGAGCACCTCTGAAGTACCCTTGAGCAAGGTACCGTCTCAATACACTGTTCCCCGGGTGCTGTTGATAGCTGCCCGCAACTGTGTATGTGTGTGTGTGTGTGTGTGTGTGTGCCCGCGATAGGTTAAATGCAGAGGTCACATTTAGTTGTGGTGCTTGAGTGTGTTTACAAGGACAAATAGTCACTTTTACTTCACTTTAACATGTAGATTTGAGCATTTGAATATCTATATTTGCACATTATGTGCAGAAAGGAAAGGTAGGCTACTAGCTTACAAAGCTCACTTACAACTTTATCTGTATCTTTTACAATTGTTAATTTTTTAAACCATCCACCCTCCATCATTACCACATGGTGGTTGTTGCTGACTTATTCACTCGTTTCAACTTGAAAGTCCATGGCACTGTGTTACTCCAGCCCATTATGCATTGCATTCAGTGTGGCGGCCCAGGCCAGTCCCATTGCTTGCGAGACAGTGGCGATAGTGTTGCTAATATGCAAATGTCAGACCATCCTTTAATTTCCTGTCAAAACAGACAGTATGTAATTATGAATTACAACAAAATAAATATGTAATTATATTATGAACAATTTATTGATTTTTAAGGATCAGATAAAAGCTGCAAATATATATTTAAGTTTTAAGTTATGTAATTAAGTCTATGGGTATTTAACTTTAACTCTTCCACCCTTACTGTCTATAATCATCCAGTAACTAGTATGTCCTCACAGCAAAAGCTGCTCCAAACCCCCCTTCAAAATAGACTCATTCACATATGCTTCCACCCAAACACACATACACGCACGTACATCTGGTTGGGCACCTTCATCTGTAGCTCCAGTAATGCCGCGCATGCGCAGTGTCGTGGCTTCGTGTGCGGCTGGTGTGTCAGGAGCAGAAGGATGGGAGGCAGCAGGTGAAGGGGCAGCACGGAGAGAAGAGCACTGCAACCGGGGCAGCACAGGTAGGAGCATTTTTATACAATCCGGCTGAAGCGCTGCTAAAGAGTTCTCTATGGAGCGCAGTGATGGAGAGATGGAGAGAGGAGGTGATGGAGGGATGGACAGGTCGCTGTTCCATGATCTAGTGCTCTGTTGTTGATGCTGACAGTATGTAGGGCTGATTATCATAAAGGTGGCATAAATATTCAGTTCGCTTCCGTTCAGTCGCTCTTTAACAGGATACTGTGAGATGCTCTGAGACGCTTTGCTGATGTGGAGATGAGCTGGTAACTTGGTTCTTCCTGCTCCGGCGCAGTAAAGCTGTTGATGGAGGTCGTAAAGATCAGAACACCTCGTTCAAACAGAGGGTCGCGTTAAGTGCAGTTTGGAAGCTAAAGCTGTGGAAACTGTGTCGAAACCGTTGAAACGCTTCGAATCCATGACAGAAACCCCAGCGCGTCGATGTTGTTCACTGAAAGACTGGAAGTCCAAAACCCTGATGTTTTTTATTTATTTATTTACCTCCATCTGGTACAATGTTGTCAAGGCAACAGTGCCACGTGACGAAGGCAACGCTGAATGGGATTGCTGACCCGTTACAGGGGGCACACAGCACAAACAGCAGAGCAGGGCGTGTTTAAAGGGGGAAAGCAGGTTCAGATTAATTATGTGATGTTGGGTGGGTAGTTGTGTTGGATGGGTGAGATTAGAATGAAAGGTCTCCTTAGGAGTTTGCCTTCAAAATCAGCAAATAGCAGGAAATATCTGTGTGTGTGTGTGTGTGTGGTGGGGGCGTTTAGAACAGATGTGAGATGTAGCTGAGTCATTTTCCAATCAGCTCAGGAATACACACACAGACACACACACACACTGCATGCTTCATTTGGTTTTTCTTAAGAGGACAGGTTGAGATGGATTTGAGCACAGGATCGTGATGTTCACAGCATATCCAAAACATGGTCTGGTCTGGTCTAAACACACTCTGTGATCAGCAGAAAGGAGCACTCAGTTCAAGCACACACCATGATTTAATTACTGTAATGTGCAGGAAACTAATTTCCCTTGTTTCTGCCTCGGTCCTCAAAATTAGAAATTTTCTTGTGTTAAAGCAAGTCCTACCGTCATTAGCTGCCTGCCAGTTTGGGTTCTGTCATAGGGACAGAACATGTGTGCATCTATCTGTGTGAGAGAGTGTGAGTGTCAGAAAAAAGACAGCATGAGAGAGAATGAGTAATCTGATCTCTCTCCCAGAATGTCTTTTGCATTTCATGACTCACTGCACTGCTGGAGGGGCAGAGGGCCAAAGCCATAGCCAGGGCTCTACTGGGAGAATTTAGCTGACTTAGGACTGATTTATAGCCCTCAGACTGCTGTAAAATTGGAAGGTCATATGATCAAAAATACAGAAATGGTCATAAATAAAAGGCGCCATAGAATGGCAAGCAGTGTGAACACTGAATAGAGTCTCAGTTATCCATGTTAATGAACTGCCTCTTAGTAGTAGTCTAGACAACTGAACTTGCTACTTACTTTGCTACTAATGATGTAATGGTTCTGATCTGAAACTATAAATTTGCTCCATGTTTACTTTAAGAGCTCGCACTGGCTACTACCAGGGGCATGGCTAGTTCCTGTTTCAAACTAGATTTCAATAGCTGTGCTACAGTGTGCTCAAGGCACATGGGTTAGAGGCACTCAAGCCACTAGACTTGAGGTTAAATGTGCTGGAGTTGTTGGATGAAGCTGAGAGCTGCACACATATGATGTAAAAGAGTTAAAAATCCTTGTGAAGAGTTGAGTAAGTTGCAAGTTACTTACAGTAAGAGCTCACTACATGATGGATACACAGGGAAACAAAAAGTAGCTCTCCAGTCACAACCCATTTATAAGGCATACATGCATGAGCGATATGTGCTGAAAGAGGCTGTAGCTGAATGGAAACATCACTATTCCCACAACCGATAAAGCAAGGAACATTGTTAATGTAGAACAGATGTAGAATTAGATGTTCACCTCCCACTGGCAGCAAGTTTGTTAAATAGGAATTTTAAACAACATCTGTAAAGTTAGTCCCATTTTTTCCAAGCTGAGCTAAGATGCAAACTGTGGATCAGAGACTGAACTGTTATGTATTACTACACGGTTAAAAATACAGGTGACAAAGAGTGATACCACAGACTGCTTTTGATTACCTTAATAAACTTTCTGTAAATTAGATATGTAAAAGAAAATTAAGTTTAAAGTTTAACCTTAAAATCAAAACCAAATAAATAAAAAGAGGAATAATTTAAGAACCTTTACTTTTAGCAGTTCTGGCTCAATGACTCTGAGCTCCAGTGCTGCTTGTAGCAGTAATGACACATCTGTCTCAAACATGGCTAAACTAAAACAACTTTTTCAGGACTGGAAACGAATAGCCACCCACACTGACTGTAAATGTATGAAGTTTTAAAGAACTGATAGAGGCTTCTTTGTATTTTCCATGCAGATGTGAAGGATGACTTCTTGCTCAGAGATCTGCGGGTCGGAGTATGCTGACCAAGGCCTGGGACCCGTGCAAGGGCCCCAGCGCTATGGTGTGCGCTCCTACCTGCATCAGTTCTATGAGGACTGCACCGCCTCCATCTGGGAGCGCGATGAGGATTTTCAGATGCAGAGATCGCCAAGCAGGTGGAACTCTGTCCTCTGGAAGGTGAGCCATGTGTCTGATGCAGCATGTGGGGTTTTGCTGAGTTTGCTTGAGGGTTTTTTTGCCTAGTATTGTGAATTATTACCACAATGTCTGCTAATCACAGTTCTGTGGTACCTTTGCATTGCACATGCTTTACTACATGTATTTACTTGGTCACCAGATTCATTATATAATGGGTTTAATCATTCAGTTAGGGTATGGTACAGCAGATCAAGCAAACTTAGCAGTAGAATCATTATGTTGTTAGAATACAGAAAAGCAGGATTAATCCCTTGATCTGTATGGATATTATTTACATGTATTTTTTTAATCTTAAGATTTAAATCATGCTAATACAATATTATTAAGATATTTATTTCAGTAGCTATTCATTATTCAGTAGTTAAAACAAAAATAGGTAAGAGACAGATGTCCTTTAAAAGGTGAAAGATAAGAAAAAAAGTTCAAAAGTTTTATCATAAGAAAACTCTCCTATCAACAAAACACACTAAGTTTATCCAATGTAATTTCTATTCCTTCTGGAATAGGAAAAGAAATAGGCATTCTCCTTTCAAGCACTTACAAACATCCAAAAACAAATTTTTTAATTATTTAATTATTAATATTTGCAAATTGTGACTTAAAAACCAAATCAGATCAAAACCAATGATTATGAAGACCAATTCTCTAGAAGCTCAATTAACAATTAGTCACTGCTTACTACAATCACACAAAACAGTTAAACCATTTACAAATGGCAGTGTAATAGGTCATAAAAGTTACAGAACGTTAACTTTGAGATGATGGTTGCAGTCCAATTGAATTATATTCTCCAGTCGGTCAGTGACCTTCTTATTCAGGGTTGTCTGTTGGTCAAATTGCACTGAATTCTTTCTTTTTTCTCCCAGGTCTGTCTCGCACTCGGGGCTTTGATTCTGGTCGCTGGTTTGTCAGTGCTCCTCGTGGGCTATGCCACCCCACCCCGTTTAGAAGCCTTTGGGGAAGATGAGTTGCTTTTTGTGGACGGCCGAGCCGTGAGATTCAACCGTGCCCTAGATGCCTGCAAGCTGGCTGGTGCTGTGCTCTTCTGTGTGGGTGGCAGTGGCATGGCTGTGGGCCTTCTTCTGGCTGCCTGTGCACAGGGTGGCTCCAAAGAAGAGCTCCGGCTCCAGCAGCGCTTCAAAGAGCGGCTGGCTGAGATCCAGGCCTCAGTGCAGCCAGTGACCCGTGCACCCACGCCTGGAGAGGCCAAAGTGCCCGTCACTCTGTCCAAGGTCCAGAATGTCCAACCAGGGGCAGAGACCTGACGTGAGCTGAGCTTTGTCCCGGTCCCCCGTCACCAACAACATGGTCCAGAGCAAGCTCGTAACGAGACGCTACACAACCATTCTAGGTCCAGTAGAGTTAGAAAAACCTGCAGCTCTTCTGATGCATATTGTCTGTCCATATCAAGAGTATTTCTGGTAATCGAGGTATTATAGATCACTTGTTGAACCGGTGCTCTTCAATCTACACTACACAGCAGAGGCACACTCATGCGTGATGACTGCTAGTAGCAACTGTTAGCTGGAACCACTCCGTAAGTCTGATTTCCTCATTACTGCTTTTGTATATATTACTGAACAGTGTATATTTTATTTAAGGAATTCTCTGTACTGCTGGAGACTGCTGTAAAACTCAGAGTGACTTTATCACCTCATTAAACCTAAAAACATTTACCAACAACTACAAGCAAACCAGTAAGGAGATCATTTATTAAAATTAACTTGAACAGACCACCTGCTTTCCACCCTTCCTTTCGTCCTATATCATCACAACTGCATTATTTTAAAGTCTCTGAATCTATCTTTAATATTAATTTTCTGTTGAGGTCCATTTAATCCAGGCTAGGCTATGCCAGTGTCAGGTAGGACTCAGTTTTATTTAATTATTTTTTTTTAGATCAGGTTGCAGAACCAGCTTAAGATAATGTAAAACCTCTTTTTAATTTACATTTAAGCAAATCTTTACTGATTAAAACCAAAAGTGCCAGCTAATGGCTTTATAAGACCTATGCTCAAGATGTCCATTTAGTAATTTAGCCACTGCTCAATTTAATCACACAGAACAGTTTAAAAACTAATATTTGTTGTTGTGGGTTATAAGAACTGCTTCCGAAAGAAAGTCTTTCACTTTTTTGAGTTTCACAGTCTCAGTTTAAATACCAGTTAGAATTTTTACAGCAAAATGTAAGTCTATAAATTACATTCAAAACTGAAGATTGTCTGCTGATCAAAATGTACTGAAATTGTTGCTGAAATACCCCACCTTGTACTAAGTCTCAAGCTTCATCTTCTCTGTAATGGTGCCAACTAAATAAATTATAAATCAGTCCAGTAAATATACAACAGCTCAAGCAGAATGAAGCCACTTTTGCTTACATTACATAACTGCATCAGATTATGTCACAGCCAATCTAGTTCATCTCCATTCAGACAAATGATCTATTTATGTAGAGCCTGCATTTCCTACTTCAACTTCATTCTTGTGTGTGGAGTGTGTCTTACACAGTAAATTCTTATGCACACTGGTTTTAGAGCACACACTTGGTTGGGTTCACACTCTTCATTTTTAGTTGATTATCACTTTAGCATCTGTGTTGCTGCTTTGCGTCATTGTCAGTCAATGCTATATGTAGTAGCTCCAATGCACTTTTTAGCATTTTTCCCCGAAGTGAAAAATGTGCTGTTTAAACACATTTGCTACATGCACACATCAAATATTTGTTATGATCACCTTTTCTACCCTTTTAGCCCTTCATTACAGTTTTTCTTCACCATTTTTATTAAATTACAAAGAAAATCAAACATGGATACATTTAATCTTATCATATCATCTTATCAATCTAATAATTTTCTCTTACATATTACAAGAACACACCCTGCTTTTTATGTAGAAATTGGTGTAGGAGCTCCAAGTTGATTTATTTAAAAGAAATAGTGACAAACATAACTGTAACTACCAAAACTCAGCTGGAAATTTTAATTAAAAAGTACCAAGTACCAACTCCACTACAGAACTGCAGTGGAAGAAAAAGGAATTAGTGAAAAAGTGAATTTCTTCCTCTCAGATATACATGCATAGTACAGGCATTTAAAATGTAAATGTCAAAATTGTCCTAGAATATGGAACTGTGCAAATGGAACTATTTATCGTTCAGGTACTGTGTTACATGTAACAAGACTACATTACTACAATTCTACAATTACTTTTACTACAATTTTTAAAATTAATTTATTGCATAATAAAACTAATCTGTGACCCAAAGGCCTGCGTACTCTATTGTCACAAAATACAACCAATAGGAAATTCAGGAAGCATTGATCTAAAACCAATCTGGGGGTTGAAAATATTTAAACAGAGGCATTTGTGACCAGTATGTTCTTTCTTTTCACCCACATAAATTCTGCCCATGTGCTTTGATGTTTCTGGGTTTTGAGTGGCATATAGGCATTATGTTGAAGACTGATGGGGTGTTGGTCACCGTGTTGATAATGCTTTCTGTGTGACTACTACAAAAAGCTTTGGATTGAATCAAGTGCTGTAGTTCACAATGAAATTGCTTTTTTGTTGCATCTGAGAAGTGCCACGTATCCACTAAATATCAGAAATGTTTAAAGCTACAATCCCTCTGCTCCTGGAACATGACTATTTTTTGACAAATGAATAAAGATATAATTAAATGTTGCAGTCTGAGTATATTTTCTACAAAATTCACATTTCAAGCTTGTGGTGGTTTGGAGTGTGTTGGTTGCATTCCATTTTTGACTTTACACTCACCGTCCACATTATCACAAATCCCTAACTTATACTTTTACTCACTAAGCAATTTATAGGTTGATCCGAACTTATAAATCCCTTATATAGGTGTACAGTTTGAGACTAAAATCATGCACAAGTGAAATGTGTACATCCTACATCACAATTATTGCTAAAAGAACGTAAACTGAAAGTCAAAATTGTTTTGATGTAATACATTCATAGCGTATAAGTTTGAAAGAAGTAAATGCGTCATCGCTTTTTTCAGTGTAGACTGCAAGCTGTATTTTAAGACTCTGAACTACATTCATATGTGTACATTCATGTGTGGGTAAATGAATCATATCTGCCTTCAGTGTGAATGAACCTCACCATGTGCACATACAAATCAATAATCCCATGAATGGACAATGTAAGGCTGAATCCCAGATATTCCCTACTGAGTAATAGAAACAAACTCTACACCAAAATACTGTGCTGTATGTCCAGTAAACTCTCAATTGTTTATTGTTAGAGCAAGAAACTGATGCATGTGCAGTGGGGAAAAAAAGACAGGAATAAAATACATATCTGACCTAGGACAACATGTGGAAGTGTTTCAGATCAAATTTGAAGAAAATGTTAGACCTCACACACAAAGGCAAAAAATTGGATTTGGGCCACTTCGTGCTGGTAATGTGAACACAGCTCATGTTCTAGGGAGCCAGCTCTGTTTTCTGGGTCTCTCTGTTGTTGTCCTAGTGGGACCAATGCAGGATCTGCAAGCCCAAAATAGATATACAGGATGTGTGTGGAGCTGAATGAGTCACAGGTGAACTCTCTCTCTCTCTATATCTCTATCCTTGGTGTCTCCCCTGTGACAGTGATGACTCACCCCAGCTGCATTAACCTGAAATTTTGCAGAGAGGACAAGGTGTCCTCTTATATAACTCACTGCTTTTACACAAGCATCCTGTTTGCTGGGTTATGTCAGTACATTATCTAGTACACTATCTACATTTGTACTAATGGCCTGCTACCTAAAAACGGTCCAGACAATAGCAATCCTGTGTAGTCAGAAACTGACCAGAGATGAAGGGTTGTAGGGTGGCTAACCCCAAATTGTTCATGAACAACGGATGAGCCCTGTCTTTATTCTTGCAGTGCAGATTTTGAATAAAGTGGCCAACAATTGTAAACTACTACAGGGTCCCCCAGTCCTAGTCCTGTGTTTCCCATACTCTGCACACCTGACCAAACCCACATGGAGCTTATCAGTTAGTAAGTAAATGATTATTGGTCACTGTAAACACACCACAGCACAGCACACAAATTGTAACCTTTGCATTTAACCCATCCATTTAGGAGCAATGGGCAGCTATCGACAGCATGGGGGCAGTGCTTGAGGATGGTACCTTGCTCAGGGGTACCTCAGTGGTACTTGCATCAGCTTTGGATTTGAGCCAGCAACCTTCAGATCACAGGGGCAACTCCCTTACCATTATACCACCACTGCCAATATGCTGATTACAGTTACATGAGAGACAAGTGCCACAGACCAGGGCCAGAGATGAATGACCTTGGTTCAGGATGGCCAATGACACAAAAACTGATTCTAGATCAGTATTTCTACTAGTGAGGCAGTTTGTAAAATCATTCTCTGTTACTATAAAGGCGGCGTGTAGTGAGTTAACTAATTTGAACAGAATAAAAATGATCCAAAAGGGCAAATCATTACCGATATGTAAAACATGGTCACAAAATGCTATGACCTCTATGCCCTTATAATATAAATCTGGCTGCTGTTCCTCAGACACTTTTAAACCACACAGCGACTCTGCAGCTTTCTGCATGATGCTGCAGAAAGACATTGTGGGGCTCCTGTTTTCCATGTGCTGTGACCCTAAGGAACAGAACTGTAATGCGGTTTTCAGAGGAGCCCAAAAACATAACCTCCCAGCTCACATCAGCGAGAAGGGGAGGGGCACTTACGAGACTAGACAAGTTGATTGGCCCTAGCCGAATACAGGTGGACTATTGCGTAGCAGGAAAACGGATGGGCTTACACCGTTTTTCGCTGGCGCAATATGTAAACATAGCGCAATGGTGGCTAACCTATGTAGCTTTGGCTTAGCTCGCTAGATGTTAACCACGAGCTAAGCCAGGGCCGCCCTGAGGCAACGCCGGCAAAGGGAAGGAACCCCTGGAGGCAGGTGCGAGCTAACTAGCCACTCCCGGCTGGATGCGGGAGCCTGCCCGAGCTAGACGCAGCCCTTCCCGGGCCTCTGCCTTTAGGGAGTCCGCCTAATGCTAATAATTCTAGAGGCCTCAACTCGAAAGGGGGCACAGGCAATCCATGCCTTTACTGGCCTGTTTGCAGCCAGTGCACTCCTCAGAGGACCAGGGAAAGGGGGCCCTTTGCCAACCTGTGACTGCCCACAGAGCCACAGGTGGACTAGAGTTGAGGTATAAAGTTTTCCCCCAGCAGACAGCCACCAGAGGCTCTCTCACTACCTATCTGCTGGGGTAAACAGGAAATGGGGAAGAAAAGGGAGACACTGAATTAAAACCCAGCACCATTTTCTATATTTCCGGTGCAAGTCCGGTGTGGCTAAAGCAATCAGCCACACCTGCTGACAAGAACTTCGCACCGCATGGTCAAACAACCATGCCTTGCTTTGGCCCAGGTGAAACAAATAAGCATGATTGACGTAAGCATGGGGACGCGCCCCCAGCCGGCCCAGCCCGGCCCGACACGGCATGGCCGCGAAGGCAGGGCTCTCAACCGCCCCCCCTGCCGGCCTGTCCGGGCGCTAAACCCTTACAAAAACCAGCAAATAACATTAATAAATCTCTTTAGGGCAGGAGACTGAAGGGCAAAGGCAGCAAGCTACGCAGAAAAATTACTGTCCTGTTAATTAGGAGAATAATATGCTTTAGAGGACATGGAGGAGAACACATTTGGACTCCCAACTCTCAGCTCAGCTACTTAGAATTTTCCTGCCTCTTTCACTGATCAGATAATCAAAGATTTTGAGTATCAACTGATTGTCCCGCTTGCTGGCATTGATAAAATATATTTTACACAATAATAAAATATAGGGGTAAATCACACTGACTGGCGATTTTATTAGAAACCATCACCTTGTAGCTTAATCTTGCTGGTGTACAGACTGTAGCTTATCTGTTGATACACAATACATATTAGCCATCCTCTTACCCTTTATTTATGGTCAGTTTCTGACTACAGAGCTGCTGTTTTCTGAGTGGTCCTCTTAAAGTAGCACTTATTGAGAACGGTCCACCAGACAAATTATGTTTGTAATTGCACATGCACTGTATGTATTGGTCTTGTAAGGTCACTGGACTTCATAATGGTCAATGAGTGGAATTAAAGTGGGCAGTGAAAAAATAAGCAAATAAAGTGGAAAGTGGACTCATGCATCACAGCTTTGCTACTGTAACGGTTATGTTTATTATAGACGGTTGTGATGACAGACACAACAAAATTGCACAATGAAGCACCATGCTGGAATACAGACCAGAAGAAAGAAGCTGAATCTTGATAACTCATAAGAGCTGTGTTTTTATGGTAAATAGACAACACGTGAGACATGAGTTTTAGAAGCAATAGATTACGAGTTCATTTGTATAATTTTGCCGTTATGGGAAAACCTTGCAATAATGTGTAAATATTTAATGACAAGTAAAAACCAGTAGAAATGGTCCAAAATTACTTTTGATATTTTCATTTTTACAACAGCAATGACATGTATAATATAGATACAGACATACAACACATTTCGGCATACAGACATCACTCAGCACCTCCAATCACCATCTAAAATCAGCACACATCCAGCACACACTACATCCAATAGCTTTTGTGACTGTGTTGAGCCTATGCATTGACAATATTGTGCCTCCAAATTAGAGCCGGCATTCATATAGTCTTGTAAATGAACTAATTATTACTTTAATTGCATTGTTTCTATTGTGTGAACAAGATAAATTATGACTAATTAAAGCAATTAATAATTTTAATTAGTGATTTCCTCTCATGTGAAAGCAGTAGTCTCCTGGTTCAGCCCCTTCCAGGTTTTCTACTGTCCCGAGTAACCTCATCATCCAGCAAGTCCCCCCTCCTACTTGCTCTCTTACTCACTCACCCCATTTATCTCTTCCACTCTTTCACCCTACATTCAGTTTTCTGCCCCACCTTCTTTATTTACAGTGTCTTCATCAGCCTGTCCCTCCTCTTCCTCTCCCTTTTGCCCGTCTTCGTCCTCTGTCGTCTTTTCGTCTTCCTCTGCTATTTCTTCTTGCTCTCCATCGGCTCCCATCTTTTCCTCCTCTTCAGGCTCATCCTCACCCTCTACAATGGGCACCTCTTCCTCTGCAGTTTGGGCGGTCTCTTCTGACCCCAGGCCCTCTTCCCCACCCTCCGCTTTCTCCTGTTAATGAATTTGAGTTTTGTATTTGTCTCAGGAAACTCCTTTATAACTGAGGGATCTTCTGTTATTTCCCCTCAGATTTTACACATTTTGACTTGCTTAAAGTTGAAAAACATCGTCAAACCTTTTAATTTGCTGAAGAGGGAAGAGAGATGGTTGCGTTTCATTTTCCCTTATCATAGCTGCTACTTAGGTACTTTTGGGCAATTTAAGAACCTTCCTTAGCAAAAAAAAAACAAAAAAAACCCCAAAAAGGCTGCAATCCAATTAATGCAAGAATTAAAGGTCTAATTAACTACGACAGATTTCCAAGTGTTTTTAGGCCAATTTGGGGCCAGTTCCTTAGAAATGTCTGGTGGTAAAGCATGAACTTAGTCCATGCATTTGGATGACATATTTGTTATTTATGAGTTTTTTTTGCAACTCTTGCAGCAGTTGAAAGCACCTCACACCACACCCCTCCCTTTAGAACCTTATTCATTTTGCTGATATTATCAAACATCTCATACAGGAGGCATAGTGCTGTTCTATGACATTACAGATAAATTGAAGTCACTGCTGGATGCCATTTTTACTGTTATTGGCACTAACTTTATATTAAATCTTAAAAACATTTACCATTAATCATTCTTAAACATGTACCACTTAAAAAACGTATCAGCAAATCAGACCGATTAAACTAAATTAAAAATGAACGAGTAGGGACGGAACTTCTGATGTTTTTGCACCCACAGAAGTTGGTAGCTTTGTGAATGAATGACAGGCTAAAAAGGAAAAATACAATTTGAAATTATTATTTTAACCTTACATTGTCTTAATGTTTAGACATAAAGTGGTCTTTTCATGTTGAGTGGATTTTAAATAAAAAAGATGTGATTTGTAATGCACTGAAGCTTTCTGTTATCATCATCCACTTAGATTTAGATTCGGATTGAGAACTGCTCCAAACTGCTGTAAGGGTTCCAAAAAAACACAAAATAAAATTCACAAATATGTATTGTGCCCAAGAGACTCAACAGTGACAAATTACTTATGAACAAATTTGGAGCAACCATGAACACTGATGTGAAGGATGGCAGTATTGCTAATATAAACATTTTCAACTTTTGTTTAGATTTTTTTTTTTTCTGTAAATTTTGGAAGGCTGTAGGCTTTGTCACCCCACTCTGGTACAAACGAAAACTGTCCTGGATATGGTGAATGTTACTGTAAGTTATTTGTGGCTGTAAATAATGAAAATATTGACAATGTTGTCACTATTATATATCTGAATACCTGAATACCTACCTAAAGTTAAATAATCCCAGACCTAGCAAACATATAATTACAAGTGCACATAATTGATTTCAAAGACAATGTTAAAATTAAACATAAAATAAAATAACATTTTTAAATTTTTTAAATAGTTCTGGGCCTGTTAGTGTAGAGTCTGCTCTTGTACTGAACAGTTTAAGTTTATATGAATAATAATAATAATTATTATTATTTTTATATAGTTCCTGAAGTTTTTTCCCTTCAGTAAATACTCTTGCACTGTGTGTTATGCTACTTGTTGAGGGTGTAGGTGCTCCGACCTCGTCTGCTGCTGATGGCTCTTCTGTTTCTTTCTCTCCACTCTCCTCTTCTTCTTCCTTCTGCACCTCATCATCTGGTGAAGGCCAAAAATGGAGGAAATAAGGAAAAGCTAGTGTACAAGATGGCACAACACTGACACCCCCTGGAAGGGATTAAAACTTATTTTATGACATAAGACAGCCGATAACTCAGAAGGATGCTGATCTGGCATCACTCTTACATCTCTGTTCATGTTAATGTTGCTACACATTTAGTCATATATTCATTTGAAAATGCAAACTGCCCCATGTGTACACCACTACATTATCATGAATGTCTCATTACAAATGACCTAGTAGAGATGCTCCAAAATTAATTTATTAAAAATGTTAAATATTAAGGTACCTTAAAGTTAAAAATATTTCTTCTCCTACAAAATTACTATTTTGGTGTTACAAGGTTTTGTTGTTTGCTGTAACAAAATTCAGCATCTCTCTAGTGAAAACTAAATTCACTAAACACTCTTTTATGAATGTCTTCCCTTGCCCAAAGACTGCCAAGTCAGATTTGCTTAGTCAGGAATGGCCCAAAATCTGTGCTTTCTAAAAGGATAAGCATATGCAAAAGCTGTAATTTAAATGAATAACACAGTTTTATTTATTTGGTAAGGACATTGTTGTAGCTAATGTAGCTAAATCCTCTTATTATGCTTGATGCAGAAAAAAAATCATTACATGCTTCAGCTTTCTCCATATACTTGCACACAATTAGGTATGTGTAAATGCACTTAGGCCTATACATTATTTAAAAAGGAAAAAAGAACTTCTGATTAATTATGTCTTAGGCACTTTGTTACTGACTAGTGGTCAAAATTATGTGTTGTCATGGTTATCATCAGTAGTTCTAAAACACTGATCAACTGAATGCATCATAAGAAGAACAATTATATAGAGCCTGTAAACAAAAACAACAAACAATGTAAAGTAAATGCATAATGCACATAGTAACAAGTTTCATATTTACCAATTATTTGATTTTTGTTTTCCTGTTCCTTCTTAAATAGTTAAACAAGTGTTATGCTGATGCATTATGTTTGTTTCAAACTTTGCATAAACTCGAAATCCAAACATTACATACTGTATATTCTAAAAAAAATGTCTTCACGTATCTTGATATAACATTTTCCCTTATCGTCCACCTTTAATTCAGAATTTTGACAGTAATAATAATAAAAATAAATAATTTAAAGTTATCAATAACAACAATCTTTATTTCTTTTAAATAAAGGTTTAGTTGTCGATTCTGTGACTCTTGACTGAACTCTACAAAGTAGTGCTCATGAGCCCCCAGACTATCCTACTTATCTCTATGAGTAGGGTTAGAGCAAAAAAAAATAAAAAATCTGAGGGCCCTGAAAACCACTGTTATAGATGAAAAACAACGTTCTGCACTACATTTAGCAGTGAGAAATGTATGCTAATTGAAAGAATGGAAAGTTCATTCAGACAACAATTCAGTGACAATGAAGTGTGTGAAGAACAAGGGTACAATGTATGGTTGAAGCTGAAACCTTATTATACATGCTCTTATTAAAAAGCCATGCAAATGAGTTCTTTTATTGAATACGTGAATAATAATGCTACCAATTAAAGCTGGGCTGTTAAAATGACCATTCAGTCTGCAACGGTGTTGCATAATTATTTTCTTAAGATTTATATTGCCACCATTGTATGGTCTAGTAAACAAGAAAATTACATGAGTGTTTTAAATACTTAATGAGTTATAAATCCAAATTATGTGCAAGAAATCAATATACTCTTAATAATTAAGCAGGGGAATGGACCTCGTATACATTCTCCATCTCCTCACTAGCAGATAGAAAAACATTGCCATGTGGATTATAGTGTTTTTTTGTGCAGATGCTTAATGCATTTCGAATGCAAAACTGATTGAAGTTGGGGGCTAGAGATGAAATGCTGAAGCGATGATGGGTTTCTTTGAATATTTTATGGAAATTATGCACATTTATTAACAGTAGTCCACAGCATTGACTGTAAGCAGGGCGGCTAATGCGACTATAAACATTTTAATGTGATCGAGTGCAGGGTCTGCCTCATAAAAATGCTAAATCAAATTAAACGCAACATTTTAAAGCTCGCTTTCATTAACGGTTGGGGGAAGGGAGTGGATCTCTTCTGATGCCAACTGAAGACGATCTGCGTCTGTTATTCTTAGCCTTCGTTTTCAAAGGAAACTGCTGTCTATGCTGCCAGACTGAGGCTGATTTACATGCAAAAGTCATTAAGTACCAAGCGAGACGCTCAGTAAGAATTCAGTGGCTGGTAAGGCCTATAACCTAAATGACGTTCACAAATGCTCCCGCTGACATGAACAAAATGGCTCAAGTTCAAATAGGTGTAGACAAACAAGGCAGACAATGACAAGTCTGGATAAACAAAACAGCAACTGCAATTTGTTAACACCATCAAAAGACACAAAATGAAGTAAGTGAATGGAGCGTTCTGAAGCTCCAGGTATGTCTATAAGCCAAAAAAGGTGTAATACTTGTCAAAGAGGAAAGACAGGAATAGAAATGTGTCATTATACCTCAGTTTCGGGGGGGGGGGGGGGGGGGGGGAAAAAAAAAAACCAAGGAAAGGAAAAAGACCTTCTTTTTCC
>JBBPDA010000009.1:18741573-18755085 GCA_037974385.1 Arnoldichthys spilopterus
CCCCCCCCCCCCCCCCCCCCCCCCCCCCCCCCCCCCCCCCCCCCCCCCCCCCCCCCCCCCCCCCCCCCAAACAAAAACACTAATGAAAGTGAAAATGACTTATTTGTCATTGTGAACATACCGAATCACACACAAAGTGCACCACAACAAAATGATGACCTCTGCATTTAACCCATCACATGTGCAGCAGTGGGCAGCTATCAACAGCAACCAGGGAGCAGTGTAGTGGGATGGTACCTCAGACAAAAGTTGTGAATCACAGGTACAGAGCCAAGGAAGCAAATCAGTTGCTAGGTGTAACAAGGGAGTCGCCATCTTGGCTTAACTACTAGCCAGCAGAAGGACTCCTACAGGATGCAGTCATTTGACTCTGTGAAAAAGGTGCTTGAGGAATAAGGATACATGTTGAATGCCCCTCCATTACTGTGTGTTTTCTGCCATAAGTTGACTGGAGTGATTTTGATATTTTGCCCTCTATGTCACCATTATTCAAGCAGTATATATTTGTTCAAAACAGTTATACAGCTTAGTGTCTTCATGTGGGCCATACTTAAGCCATACTCTTAGCCATATCATAAGCCAGCCCAATTAAGTCTTTGTTGCAATATTGTTTGCTTCTATTGTTGTTGCAATGGCTCTGGTGCACTCTTCCTTCCCCATGTCTCTCCTAGACATCTGAATTGATCACATCAGTATTTCCATTTACTGCCAAGACCAATGACAAATGTGGAAACTATGCACAAATGGCAATTAAAGCCATTTCAATCCAAAGTCTAATGCCTGAATGCTTGAAATTCTGGCCTTTGTAAGAATGCACAAAATAATTTTATGCCACAAGCAGTTTTTTAAAATACTTGTTCAATTGAAAACTGTTGAACCACAAATATTACATAATCTTATCTTGGTAAAAGTAAATTGGTAGAATATATGTCCTCTTCTGTAAATGTCCAGACTTTTGACTGGTGTTGTACATATCACTGTCAGAAAAGCCTTTCCAAAAAGGTAACTTTAGAGGAGAAGGCCAATGTACAAATTAATGCAAGAAAAAATATTTTTTGAAGATTTCTGTTTGTGCATTCATCATGAAAGTTTTAAAAACACTAAAAAGGGAATATTCCATATTTAAATAATCTTGAAAAATACAAACTGAAGAAGTAAATACATGGTTTTCTTTGGACAGCAGCAATATGCTTTTTATAAGATTTTCAATTAAAGAATCTGTATTTGAGTATCATGGTGACTGTGAAGGCCATGCCAAGATCAGCAGTGCCTCACCAAACTCCCAATAGTAACATCAGCATTGAAAAGCATAAAAGTGCCATGTGTTGTCTTTGTGTTGAATGAATAAGCCAGTGTAGCCAGTTACTGCATTTACATTAGCGCTCGGCAAATGCCAGTCTAGCCATCCAATACTTAGTTGTTTTGTTTATTTAATTCTACAAAAGCAATGTAATTATTGAATCTTCATTTTCAATAAATATGAAAAGAAACACTGATTTACCCAAGGGCGTCTTTCAGCGCCCTTGCATATACAGAAAAGAGGGGGAAAAATCCTCCACGGTTAATAGAAACCTTTTTGTTGTTCGCATACTTAAGCTTTAATAAATTTGGCGAGCAGTGCAGCGATTTGTTGCTTTCTCAATAGCATTATTTGAACACAACAGGGATAGATAATAGATGTCAAGCCACTGCTTGCTGCTGTAATGGCTGTTCCAGAAGTATTTGACTTCTTTGTCTGCATCAAGTACATTTCCTATTCAAGAAAGCAAGTGCAGGTGAACATGCTGCATTTTCATTCCAATTTATTGTTGAAAGTTGAGTACATCTGAAAGATTAATGGTGTCCTTGCATAGAAAGAAAAGATTTTGAATTAATGTCTCTTACTGCCTTGAGGTAGTGATTTTAAACATAAGACTACTCTCCTCAATTCACTCTTAGATATCCTTATCTTATGGCACTCTACAGCATGGGCACAGGACTTCAGCAGGCCTGCAGAGGTCAGCTGTTGACTTAAACCCTGTGTGCAAAAGCATATTGTTCAATGTTTTCATGGATTCTTCATTGAAATGTATTTGTAAAAGAAGCAGTCAATCTTTCAGATATGAAACAATACAAAGTGAAAATTTGTAGCAATTCATCACCAGAAAGGTGAGGGTGGTGTTCTCACAGATTCAGCCTGACCACACATAGTATACAAGAAAAGCTAAAACAAACTCTTTAACTGTGCTGCTTACTATCTCTCTCTCGGTTTTGTCTGTCTAAGATCTGTTTGGTAAGTAAGCGTTGCAGTTAATATTTTGCTACCTGTAGCCTTGTTTTTCACAGAACTCCTCAATGGGTTCCACTATGACAAATAACAGGCCATTCGACTGCTACAGACGTGGTAGATGCACATTAGGTTCCTTTGAGTCTTTCCAAGAGGTAAATGGCTGCCAGAGACTACAAACCCATTTTTTTTCATTTAGCATTCAAAATGAGCTTGTTTATGAGGCTAACATTTATAGCTTATGGTTTCGATCTACTTATTAATCTAGTCACAATTACAGTAAAGATGCTTTTATAAGCAAACAAGATTAAACAATGCCTTGTACTCCATGAGGACTCTACATGCACACTACGCATTTCTATGTCCTTGATAGACCCTTAGTGTTAACTTAGCCCAAGCAATGGGAATTAATGTCTTGTGGCCAAGGGTTAATCATTCTACTCTAGCATATGTCTGGCAAATGCTTAAAATGAAGGGCTTTCATTATCCTTTTAAAGAGACTTACTGGATTTACAAAAACAAATATATGTGATATGTTGTCTTAATCTGCTAAAAAAAAGCATTGTGCAAAGAAACATTTGGCAAAGTTGTGCTTTCTTCTTTATATTGGGGGATGGGCAGTTTTTAAGCTGAAATTTAAGTGTGAATGTAAGTTTCATCTTGGATAGTTTAGGGGTTTCTTATGCTTTACAGTGAGTGTGTGAGTGATTATTTGTCACTGTGAATACACTACAGCACAGCACACTGTGCACCCCAACAAAATGCAACCTCTGTGTTTAACCCATCAGTGTAGGACAAGTGGGCAGCTGATGTGGGCAATGCCTGAAGAGAAGTGTTTGGGGATGGTACCATGCTTGCAGGCACCTCAGTAATACTTGTACCAATCTGGGATTTGAACCTTCAGGCCATAGGGGCAAGTCTTTAACCATTACATCACCACTGTCCCAAGTTTTAAAGGTTCTTTAATACTTTTAAGGGTTTTAAAAGATATTTAAAATCAGAGACAAAGTGGGAAATAAAGTTGGACAAAGGATTGATGTTAGTGTGGTTAATTAAGCAAACAATAGCTCCCGAAGCGGTCTTACTTCTTTAAATTTACCAAATCTCTTTACCACTATTTTGATTTTTTTCAAAAAAATAATTTTTCTGTGGAATTCATATGGAATTGACTATTCCTTGGTATTAGAATAATACGCAACTTAAACTTTCTGAAATCAAACCACCCTAGTGAACCTTCATTTAAAAAGAAACTAAACTGACTATATCTTATAATAGCATGATGCTTCTAAGGAAATGTGAATGTTAATGGTTAAAATCCAGTGCCTTTCTGATTCTAATTCTGAATTCATTTTGAACATGCACAAAAAAATGTGACAAAATACTTAGTAAAGTAATATATGTATGTGATTTCTTAAAATTATATTTCCTTCCTACATGTAATTCAATTGTATTTATTATCCTGTGTTTTCATTGCTTCACATTTAATTTTCACACACACAAACAAAGTAAGCTGGTACAAAGTATTCATGTGTAGATTAAAATTAGTATGAGCCAGTCTAGACTCAAACATCGCCTCTAAGTCATTCTTTCACATTCTCTTTGACCTTTCCATGTTTTGAATTGTAGAAATCTTTTAGTGCCAGGTGCAGTGATAGCATTTCGATTCTGATCACATTTACACATTATCATATTCATGCACTCCCATGTCAGAGCCACACTTCTCCAGGCAAAGACAAAGTCAAGCAGACACAGTAATTGATTCCCAGTGGTTTCATTACTGTTCCCCTGTTGTAAAAATATAAATGCATGGAAGTAGATCTTCTCAAAAACATGAAGCACAGCAGAAACATTCAGTGAGAAACGGCACTTCCCAACAGACGTCTCCTCTGTCGTAGAGCCACAGCTCAAAAAGCCATTATTTACAACAGGAAGTCATTCTGTTTGTAGCTTTATGCAGGTGCTGCTGAATGGCGCAGGGCCTCAGGAGGCTGTTGCCTTATTAAAATAATCCATAAATATCTCACCTATCACTGTGTGTAAACAGAATTTGCTATCCACCTTGTTTCTGAAAGTTGTAATCCACTCACATTATACCACTCAGACTGACTCTCTTCCCAAATCATGTTCTCATGTCTTAAATCCTCTATGTGTCCCACACAAATAGTAGTTCATCACATCTCGGACAAGCTTATCATTGTCACTGGTTTAACACAGATATTTCCTCTGCATGATCTAAGTGTAACCTTCCTCGTAAATTTGTTCTGCCCACATCAGAAGTCAAATTCAGTTGGATTTCTGCAACTGTTTAAGAAAAACCTTTACTAGCCTGATCCTTTATACGTAATGCTAACTGACCTCTATAAGCTTTTGCAAGTATTTTTAAAAACAAATTTAAAAGTTTTTTAAAATGATCTGTCCGTCCTCTAATTTGACTCTGAGCAAAGATTTGGCCTTTCCATGTCAGGCTGTGGGCAGTGAGGAATGAGACCTGTCAGATGCTGGTGTGGGGCTAGTGGGCTAATGGCAGCAGTGTGGCTGAAATGCAGGCAGCCGTGCTGATAACACAAATGATTCCAGAAAGGCAATTCAGGAGGGTAACATTACCCTCTATAGTACCTTAATAGTCCAGTGTTAACAATATTTTCTATGTGTTAAAATGCCATTTTAAATGAAAAATGGTCTTCAATTGAGTTTATGCAAAAATATTTAACCCATAATCATTACTGCACCGTTCATGTGAAACATGTGGTGTAAAGAAACCAAATGTGAAAAAAAACACATTTTTACACATATTTAATTTGTCAGAATACTGTGCAGGCTATATGGACTTGTGTGTAGGATTATTTTGAATCTTATATAGTAGGTTTGACTCTAAATTTCTTAATTTTCAAGTCAGGAAAAGCTTAAAAAAACAGAGTAAATGATGATTTTCCCAATTAGCTTCTCTCTAATCTTACACGTTAGCATATTTAATGGTATGTCTCAATATTCCACCAGAGTACAATGGGAAAATAAATAAATGAATTTAGGTTAATTTATTGTTAATTATAAGCTTACAAACCATCATGGCTATCATGAATGTGTTCCCCAATCATGAATATGCTCCACAAAATGACCCTGTGATGACATCAAACAGCTCATAATTAAACTGAAATCTTGTGTCACTGAACAGAGGTGCGAGCATATTCATATTTCAAGAAGCCTAAATTAATTGCAGGTTTTTGTGAGATTGTTTTCCCATCACTTGGAATTGGAACCAAAGTTGACTCTGAATTTAAAGAGACTTAAAACATGATGCCCTCAAATACTTATTATGGTCCACTGAAGCAACAGAACAAAAAATGTCATGAAAAAAACAACAAATGGGTCTCTTTCTCTCTAGTTCCACTATTGTATCAATGTCCTCCTGTCTAGCCATGATCTAATTAGAAAGTCAGACTGTACCACTTGTCTGTAGCTAGTTTCTTTGAAGAATGATAAACTCCATTTCTCCATTACACACACATACACACATAAACCAGGAAACCAGTCTTTAATGGCTTATTTGAACATTATCAGACTATTACAATGAAACCAAAAAAAGGGGGAAAAAACATCAAATGTGTTAAAAGCTGTCAGAGGCCTCCAGACAGTTTTTACAACCCTCTGATCTTTTCCTGCCATTACCAGACTCATACAGGTCCATCCCAATTTCCTCCTGATAGCTCTTTTTTGCTCCTTCCTTTCATTTATTTTTACCTCCTTTTCTTTATGGACACACACAGAGACAGACAGACACATGCTCACACTGTTTTCTTCTTTGTCTATGGGGTGCAGATGTCATTGAATTAAAAAAAAAATTTAATTCAACTTACAAATTAAAAAAAAAAAGAAATCTGTGTCAAGTAGAACATATCAAAAACATATCCAAACAGCAACCTTTTTATCTGACACTGCTGGAAAAAGTATCAGTTACAGGAGAAGGAGAAGCTTTCAGGTGTAAAATGTAATCTCATCATATTCCAGGCAGTTCTGGAGCGTTTCTATTGGTTAAGTGATGTTAGCCGCACTAATTTAACTGAATTATTGAGAGTTTTTGAATCATAAACCTTGATTTGTCCAATCCCACAGAAACTCATCTGCAATGTCTCAAATTGGGTAGTATGTCTGATACACGCATATGTGTAAAAACCAAACCTAAGTCAACCACGAGCTCTCTACGGATTTCTGGAAGTGGTGTACAGATGGCAGAGAGTGTAGGCTGGGAATTGTTAGAGGTTGGACTTTAAGATGCGTTTACTTCATTGCCATGGTGATTTAATAGAGTCCCATCATCCGTTTGGAGTGTTAATGAAGGCGCATTCACACACGCGCAGACACACACGCGCAGACACACGTGCAGAATTGTTTCTGAATTGCTTCTGCTGTGTAGAGGCACCTGAATACATGAAAGACCCCTCACCTTTCAGCACAGTTTGACTGCAAATAAGAGGTGCTGCTTTGACAAACATAAAAAAAACAACTCAAGGGTTCTTGGCTACAGGAGCACTCTGTGTGTTCCAGTCTGTGATTTCCTAAATGTCATTTCAGAAAGGCGATATTGAGGGAGAGGAGCAGTCAGCTAGGCATGATGCTGGTCTCTCTCACCTCAAGCGGTGGCAGTTTGTGTGTGCGTGTGTTTTGTAAGTGTGTGTGTTTGTGTGAGTGAGAGAGAAAGGGGCATGTCTAAGGAAGCGTGGTGATGATGATGATGATGACAAAGAAAGAAAGGCTGTGAGGTGATGTAATGCTCTTCACACCACAGTGCACTCAATGACACGGTTGGGTCCATGAAAGCACAAAGCAACAGTGCCACCCTGAGGTCAAAATGAGCAACAGAAACTGAATTACATCATAGATTTGGAGAGATTGGTGGGTGTCTGTGTATGTGACAGAAAGGAAGAACAGCAATATTCATGCCAATCAAGATGCTATATATACACAGTGATGTAAGTCTTGGGATTATAGAAGTGTTCGTGGTGTTAAAAAATAAAGTATGAGACCCTGTGGAGGTGGAAAGGTTTTTATCATCTGTTCTTAAATCAGTCACAGCTAAAATAATACTATTGGATCATCTGAATGTGTGATAAAGATAAAAAAAAACCTCATTTCCCATTGCTGTCTAAAGCATTATGGCCCCTCGGGTACCCATCTGGCTTGCTAGGTTAGAGCAAGGTCTATTGGTAGTGCTTGGGCAATGTATTCTAGGGATAAAAGAGGGGCTGACATCCAATAGAGAGGACGGTTTTAGAGATCGGGCTCTGTACATTGGTTTGCTTTTAGGAATCCTTGGATCACATGCTGACAAAGACACACCACAACTGAACACAATACTATCATTATTTAAAAACTACTTCTTTATGTTTTTCTCCACACATCTCTTCCTAATTAAGCTTCTAGTCTTTCAAGAACTTTATTTTTTCCTACATATCACATCCTGCTTCCTTTATATTTTTTTATGTTAAGGTCTTTTACAACCCACCCATAACAACAGTAATATATAGTACACTCGCTGTCCATCTTATTACAATCTCTGACCTTGTACTTTCACTCACTGGCCACTTATGTGGTGCACAGTCACATACTGTTGTCCATCTGTCGATAAGAATCTCAACACAGCGGTGAGACTGACCTGGTATTGTGAGTGGTGCTTGTACAAGACTTGCATCAGCCACTGGGGTGTTGCTGTTTTTTTTTTTTTTTGTTTTTCACGGCTAGATTCAGAGTAGGACTGCACAATACATTGCATAAATAATAATGTTATATTTTTAAGACTGTATCACAACACAATATCATTTCTATATTTTCAAATCTCCTATTAAGGAGGTTTGACAAAGTTTGAAATATTCTTGGTCAGCAGTGTGCCATATAATATCAATTTCTATTATATATCTCATACGTAATGTAATTATTTCAATTTGTTGGAGCTAGTATGCTGTTTCTGCTCTTCTGGGTATTCCAAATTTCAGCACACACATATCCCATTCCCAAGCATGTTTGGGCTTTTGGCTGTATTTATCTTTACCTAGATAAACCAGTGATGATGCCAACCTAAGTTCAAGATGTAAATTTGCTTAAAATGTATGCGATTTCAATTTACCTTCCATTTTTTCTTGATCAGAATTAAGCTTGATTAACTTGGGTGACTTCAGTAGAACAGTGCAGAGAAAATAACTAGTATTCATAAAGTAATTTGTTGTGCCATTTGCATGGCCACAGTGCCCATAGAAAAATGCATTGAAGCATTCTGTGTTTAATCATGTTTCATATTACTACATAAAATGCGCACAAAGCTTTCTTTACTGTCAGCTGCAGCTGTGATTTTTTGTGAGTGAGTGAGCCAAGTCATTCAGAGTTCATTTCTGATTGGCAAGTGTTTGATTTACTTTATCAGAGGTAACCGATGTGTCATATATTGCTATTCATGCATTTTCTGGTTCAAAAAAGTAGGTGGTGACAAATATGCTATGCATTTTCAGCTTGGTCAAATCATGTTCTTTACATAGATATACTGTACTTTTCTGCAACATCTCAATTATAATGCAATGCAGCAGTCTCACTATTCTGCCCAATAGCTACAGGTGTATAGTGAATATCCATCCATTTTCTAAACGGCTTCTTCTGTTTCTGGGTAGTGGGGAAGCTGGAGCCAATCCCAGCTGACTGTGGGCCTAAGGCGGGGTACACCCAGGACAGGATGCCGACCCATGGCAGGGCAACACATAGACAGACAACCATTCATACACACATTCACACCTACGGTCAATTTAGAGCATCCAATCAACCTACTGCAGCCTTTGGACTGTGGGAGGAAACCGGAGCACCCGGAGGAAACCCACGTGTACACAGGGAGAGCTTGCAAACTCTGCACAGAAAGGCACCCGGAGATCGAACCCAGGACCTTTTCGCTGTGAGGTGACCGCGCTAACTTCCCTCTTAGTGCCACTACATGTGTGTGATGTGGAATGTTAAACTACTGTGTTCCAACTCTCAATGTTGAAACACTCAAGCATTTTCTTTTCACTTTTTTGTCAGCGTTAAAAGGTTTTGTATTTTGTATGTATTTTACTAGGTGAAGTAGTGGTTTAAGTTGTTAAAAACATTAGAGTTATGATTTTATGCCATTTCTACAAGTCTGCAGGTAAATGTTTTGGAGTGAATGTTTTTCTGTATCTCATTATTTGGAGGCAATAACACAGACACTGTACATTATCCCAAATAGTCTTTACAAGGCCTCTCTTGGTAAAAGTAATCCTGCTCAAACAGTGCTTAAGTCTTAACTAACACCTGCATCTTACCATTCTCCTGAGCACTCAGAGACATTGTCAATCCACTGCGTTTCTTCCGAAGAGTCACAAGCCTGGCCTGGGAGATCTCCCGCACCAGAGAGGCCACTGGTTGTTTGACCCTCTGGGCTGGGGCGCTCTCCTTTACCTCCCCTGAGTCACCACAACCTGCTGTTGACTTACTGAGGCGGTTCCCCAGCTGGTAATGAGACAAAAAATTGAGACAGAATATTCTCAGGGAAATCTGTGAGACTTCTGCTCAAAGCTAAAAAGCACTGCTTTTGAATTAGCATGACCAATCTCCAATTATGTTGTTGAAGGATGATTATTTATCATATACTACATGGATTCAGCATTAAAGGAACAGTCAAAATGTATGAATAATATGCCTTTTATAACGTTTAATAATATATAATGTATATAATTATATAATATAACTTTTGGTCTTTAAATCCAATTCAGAAACTGTAGCACACACTAATGCAGTCAAACAGTATTCCGCAATAGTGTTTTTATCTCCCTCTTTTGGCAAAACCTGATAATGAATCTTACATATCACCTGGGAGTATTTTATTGCTTGCTGCTTGTGTAAATGTAATGGTTAAGGGTTGTTATTAGGTTTTGGTTTCCTTTGCTCTCTATTTTAGGCAGAGAAAATTGTGCCCAGTAAATAAGATATCAACTAGCAATTGGGTAAAAAAATCAATTGTTGTTGGAAACTGTCCATTTGTGTCCATATATTGTTGGGTATAGAAAATTCAAATTGTAAATTATTTTAGTTTTCCATGTTTGGAGTTGTTTCTAGTTGTGATAAAGGATGTAGCTATGGTCACTATTTAAAAATAACAATAACAGTAACAATAGTATTATATAATATAGTATTTATAATAATAATAGTAATTTTTTGCAGATTGGTTTATGTAGCTCTGAGGTAAACTTACATCTCCGTTTTGTCTTCTGAATCCATAAATTGGTGGTAATGATGCTGCTTTTGATCTGAAAGAGAATCAAAATCACATTTAGATCATAATTGTTTTGTGAGAGGAATATAAATGATTAAGAAAAGATCTTTATTTAACCAAAAGTGCTACAGAGGTCTTTTTGGTGCAATGAAGAATTTGACAATAACTGAAATATTTTAGTGTTTCTTACAGTTTCTCAGGTTTATCTCACCTGACAACTCTCCTCATACCCATGGGTTTAGTAAAAAGTAGATCAGTGTAGGGGAGCCTTTTAAACTTGTCTCTGCCCACAGCAACGTAAAACTGACCATTTTCCAGCTCTTTTCCGTCCGTTACAGGAATGCCATCAAACGTATAAAGACTGGGAGAAAAATTCACATTGCACAGATCATACTATCTCCAGTCAACATCCAAATGTTCTATTTTAAAAAAAACAATTTCTGGAAAAAAATCTAATTATATGCAATTAAAAAAGAAAGTGTGATTTATTAACTCTTGAACATTTATTAAATTGATAAATTCAAAGAAGAGATTTCCAATGTTTTTACAGATCATCCCAAATGTATTTTGCAAATATAATAAAATTTACAATTTAATGCCTGCAACTCCATTTGGGCTGCAGCAAAATAACAGTAAAAATTGTAAAAAAATATATTCAAGTTCACTGTTCACTGTTTTGAAACAGCCCACAATAAGCAGGTGAACTGGTAACATGTGAGGAGATCATGATTGGGTATAAAAGGAGCATTTACCAAAGGCTCAGTGTCTGCATACAAATATGTGTCGTGGCTCCACACCTGCCCGTAATTAGAGCATGATGTGGGTATCGGGGCTACTGGCTTCGGCCACCAGATGGAGACAATTCCCACGTTTGTATTAAAGGGGCGCCAAAGTAACCACCACGGGCTGGACCCTCCGGCGTCCTCAGCGACCCGGAGGCTGGACCCAGTGGCGTGGAGGCTGGACACCGCTGCACCTGCTTCGCGTCGACTGCGCTCCGTGGCGACTCCTTCAGCCCCGCACAGACGGCGGCACGCAGCGGCTTCAGCAGCTCCGCACAGACGGCAGCACGGAGTGCAGACGCCGGCATGCAGCAGTGGCTCCGGGCCCCTTGCAGACAGTGGTGCGCGGCGGCTCCACCCTTGATGTGGGAGCAGTGCTTGGCAGACCCCTCCGGATACTGCAAAGCAGCGGTGCGACGCAAAGCAGCGGTGCGACCCAGAGCAGCGCCATTCACCTCTCCCCCAGCGGGCACGGACCAGAGCCTCTCCCCACCGTAAGAGTCCCTCCACGCACCCCCCTCGAGCTCCACCAACCTTCTCTGTCGGCGTTCATTCCCGCGAGGGTAATCGAACGCCTCTCTCAGTTGGTCAGTGAAGCCCTCGTGGGGAGCACGAGGCCAGCTCACCCCACAACGTGGTCACCTACTCCAGCACCTCCGCAGAGAGAAACGAGAAGGTGTTCATGATTTTATGAAAATCTGTGACCACCGTTTGCCGTGTGAAAAATGCCGAGCATTGGCAAAGAAACCCATCGATTTCATCGGGGTTCCCATAAAATTCACACGGCTCTCTTGTCCCTCCCCTGGGGAAACTCAGACTCCGCAACTGGACTCTGCGACTGGGAGCGGGCGAGCTCCAGGGCCGAAAGGCTGTCTACTCGACAGCCGTTGCAAGGCCCAATTAAGCTCATCCAGGCTGGTGGTCAGGTAGTGCGTTGCCCGCCAGTATTCCCCAAACAGCCTGCCCTGGTTTACCACAGCTTGGCGGATCTCCAAAGCGCTGGGTGCTCGTAATTAGAGCCGGGTGTGGGTATCGGGGCTACCGGCTTCGGCCACCAGATGGAGACAATTCCCATGTTCGTCTTAAAGGGGCCTTGCCCCTTATCGTTACAAAATCTCAATCATCATAGGACAAAGGTTGAAACGGTCAAGTCCTTAGAAGGCCATGCATGAGAAACTCTCATGTTATTGTGATAAATATTGCCACATAGACTTAGGTGGACTTTTGACGTTGTCACTGAACACAATCTGCCGCTGCATCAAGAGATGCAACGAAAGGTGCTAAAGACAACATCTGTCATGGAAGGGAAGCGAGCATCAACACCCATGGCATGGGTGTGAAGGTCCCATTGATGCAGAATTGCATTTTGGGATTTTAAAGAGACATATTCTGCCATCAACACTGTGTTTTTTTCCCAGGAAGTCCATGGTTATTTCAGCAAGACAATGTCAGGCCTCATTTTGCACATGCTACAACAGCATGGCTTCGTAGACAAAAAATGCATATGCTTGACTGGCCTGCCAGCAGTCCAGATTTGTCTCATATTGAAAATGTATGGTGCATCATGAACAGGAGAATAAGACAACAGCCAGCAGCACTGGAAATCTTTGTACTTTTATCAGTAGCATAAAAAAGTCAAGAGATTTAACAAATCACACAATCTTGTTTTTATTGTGTTTTATGAAAAATCCCAACTTTTCTGGGTTTAAAGATGATAGTGATACACTAGCCAGTACACAACACTGGCTCCAACTTGGGCCATAGATAAAGCACAGCAATACCTGTGCACTCCTCCCAGAATCCTCAGCCCCATTTTCTCAGTGATCATCTCCAGGATCCGCTCAAACTGACCTAGTATACGGTGTGATACCAGAAATCTCACTGCTGGATTCAGGACATCTCCATTTGCTACAACACTGACAAACACACACACACACACGCACACACAAACACACTTAATATGTATTTAATATTCTTTAGTAGAACAATTAACATTCTTTGGTAGAACAATTTGTGTTTACCTGTACATATGTATATGTATTTGTCATGTGTGTGTGTGTGTGTGTGTGTGTGTGTGTGTGTGTATCCACACGCACCTTTTTTTATTTACAACTTAAGATCAACAATGCAACGAAGCTGGAGCTACATCCTCATAAAGAAAGCTTTGTTTTTTAAGAGTCTTCAGCTGTAGAATTCTG
>JBBPDA010000009.1:18755185-18768629 GCA_037974385.1 Arnoldichthys spilopterus
ATGTATACATTGTTTGAAATGATCATATATATATATTTATATTAGTTGACATTGGGTGACAAACTTTTGGATGGATATTTTTATGTCGAATTGTAGTGAAGTGGCACCTGACAAGTCAGTTAAGATGTTATATGAGCAAGTTGCCCCCTCACTGCAGACTGTGATGTGCACACAGTGTCCTTGCAGGAAAATATATTACACATGGAAAGACAGCAAGAAGACAAACAACAGGTAAACTGCAGTGCTTAAGAAAACCTGTTTTGTGTTGTTGTGTGAAAAGTGAAAGTATTGTATAATGAGACACTTAAATTCAAAGTGTCTCATATGCTATGGCCAGTTCTTTTCATCTAACTATATTGGCAAATATGTGTATCTGTACATTTATCAGTTCTATGTTTGCACAGGCACATGGTCCTGTATGGTACATGCAGTCCTCTCCATCTATACATACCTGACTGGGCAGTCCAATTAGCTGAATTTAGAGGGCAGGAGGTCAGAGACTGAAAGGCAGTAAAGATTAGCAGACTGTTTGCTGTAATGATGTTAGGTTTAGGTGTTTATGCTAACTGCTGGTTTATGCCAAAGGCAGAAAAAGTGCTGTTCTTGCATCCTTTTGCAGCCTGCAGCTTAATTAATGCTGAGATAAAAGTGGTAAATAAAATCATTTGATTAAGGAAGCCAAAGGTTGTGAAGGTAAACTGCAGTACATTGTCAGTATATAGTCATCCATAGTATTAAGGAAACATATTGTAATATACACTATTTTCATTATATTACTTTTCTGAATTGGTAGTTTGACCTGTGTTGGTGCTTAGGATTGGGAAGATGTAAGGCTGTATGTTGCTTAAGCGTATTTAACAGAAATTTGATGTTGCACTTTGTATTTGAAGCCTTTTTACACTTACTGCCCACTCTTTGAGTTCCACCTAACTTATAAGACCACTGTATAGGTGTGCAGTTATGGACTGAAGTATATTGTCATGAACAATTTGTTGGTCACATATATACCCCATTCTTCAATGTTTGTTTTTGATGATCCGGCCACAGTTGAACAGATATTGTATGAGTGGTGGTCCATCTTCAACACAGCAATGACACTGACATTGTAGTGATAAAATAGTGTGTGTAGTGCTGGTACAAATGTTTTACTCACAACAGTGTCATTGTTTTGGTCAGAGTGATCTTCCACCCAAAAGATTCAGCAAAGAATGGCTTTGTGGCCAGAAAACACTCATGAAGGTCTAGCAGATAAGAATGGATAACACAAGTTGTGCATCAGTAGGTGGGCTACAGTTTGTACAGCTTGTAAAAGAAATTGTATTAAAGTGGCCAATGGTTTGGTCACATATAAAAACTGGACAAATGTTTTTGAGACAATGTGAAATTCTGAGAAATCTGTTCTACTGAGAAGACACAGCAGTCGAAATGCAAACTCCAGAGGCATCAAGGAAGAGTAAAAGTTCAGGCAAAAAAGAGAGGAGAAATGCAGAATAAGAAAGTCATCACAAGCCAAGTGGAAAGAAATGAGAATAGAAAGTCAGACAGAGTGCCAATGTCCATCAAGAAAGCTGAGAAAAAACAGTAGGGAGGAATATGTATAATACAATGATGTGGATGAGAAGAAAAATAAAGACATAGTAATATTGGAGGACAAACTTTATTATCGGCATCTCTGTCTGATCTTGACATATACATGAATTACTGGAACATCTGTCATCACCCACTAAGCACTCTTAATAGCAAATAAGAACCTGTTTAGCAAATCTGTGTATAGGCTCAGTTTTAGGAGCAGTTAATAATAAAGAGCTACTGTGAAGATGATAAAGAAGTTTCTTTTACCACAATTTTGATTCTCATGATAAATTCATTCTGTAGTAAATCTGGTTTTACATTTTGGAGCTGCTACTTTGTTTAGTGGTAGATTATGCTGGCAACTAGAAGGTAGTGCTGGCCGCTCATAAAACACCCATTTGTATAATCTCTAAGGAATTTACACCTGCTAACGGCAAATAGGACATAGATAGAATCCATTGTGTAACTGTGACTGCCACTGAGTTTATTTCATGTCAGCAATTACACTTGTATGTCTAAGAATTTATTAAACTCACACTTAAATGCTATTTTTGTTAGGGTCAACCAATTATTAGGGCAAAAAAATCCAAGACCTGATAATAATGGCTAATATAATAATTTTTGTTTTGTTTATGTAATTATCTTTTAGGCAATATAGTTTGAGAGTACATCATTTATTAATACTAATATAGTCATAATTTGTATATTGGATTGCCGAACAGTCTATTCTTAGTTGTCAAATCAAAATAAACAGCAGAAACTCACACTTAAAACATACAAATTATAATAATATAAATACTGTAGCACAGGCACAAACCATTTCAGAATGAAATGCAGAGAAGCTATTCAGAATTCCTCATCAGTTCATCAACCCATTTTCTTATTTTTTTATATTTTTTCTTTGTTTAGAAATATTGTTTTGTCCTTTAAGAGATTAACATTATATCTGGATATATTTGGCAACAATAATGTCACAACAGTAATGTCAGATACCCCAGTTCAAATTGTATTGCTGGGAAATAAGAAATAGGTGATAAGGTGATGACTTTAATCTTAGCAGTCTCTTTAAAGGCTAGCATATAAGTAAGAAATGAGAATGAATTTTCATATACCAGGGAGTAGCTGAATTATAAAACAAGTAATGTGGTTTTCAGTATACACAGTTGTATGAGGTTTCCTTATTGACAAAATATGACAACATAAATAAATAGCACAGTTAACACAGTACACAGTGTTTACTGTGTTATTTATTAAAGCACAGTTAACATATAACCTGGAAAAATACAACAGACAAAAGACATTAAATATATTTAGACCAAGAGATAAGCCTGTGAATATCAGATACACCAGAATGGATGCATATCATAAGAAAAATGGTTTATACATGAACTCTTTATTGATGTTTTACAGCAGGCGGCAACTTTAAGCAGTCCCTCAAAGGTGTTAACTTAGTGTATGAATTAAAGAACTTTCAAATATGGAAAGAAAATAAGTTGTTCCCATAAATAAATACAAATTTATACTGAGTTTACTGCCCAGTATATTCCATAAGCCATTTAATACTGATACTGCAAATTTCAGTGTCATAGAATATGTACAATTAAATTAGCAGCTCTATGGTGTTTAATAAAACACTCTCTATGAAAACTAAATGGCTCACAAAATTACCAGCACCACTTAACCCAAATAGCTACATATTTGATGTTTTTGGTGTCTGGTTTCTGTATAAATCACACCTACTGAGGTCAGAAAATATTGGTAATAAAACAGAAAAAAAATTGTAGCATGCACAAAACCCAGTGTGCTGAATCCCATTAGCCCAGTAGAGCTGATGCAGACTTAATTCACATTGAGATTTGTCTTTGTTGAAATGTACAGTACATCATGTTGCTCTTTAGAAACACAAAGAAGATATATGTCATGTAATATCACTAGTTTTAGCATTACTGTTTTTTTTCTAAAGTCCTATTAAGTATACAGCTTTTGACACTTCAATCACATTGATCAATAAGGCTCAGTTGTACTCTAATCACACAAAAAACAAATCAGTAAACAATAAACAGTCATCGGGAGACAACATCAGCCATCATAACAGTCATCTTATACTGAGATTTAAATTGATATTGACAGAATGTCAACCATGTTGTGATCGAAAAATCACGTTACAGCCACATGTTCAATTACGCAAGAAAGAAACAACTAGATTTACGGTTTGTTTGGTGCACAGCGGCCTGCCCCTTCTACTAGAGCTGGCTAATTTTCTCATTTTCCAGGAATGGCGCTGTGCTCAGACCACCAGCCAGTGATGAAGCTTTTAAAAAACAGATGAAGAAGTTAATGAGTAAGACATACAAGTCCACAGCTAAACACAAATCCTCCTTTCAGTTTATAGGGAGAAGTGCAGATTCACAAAAGCAAAAAAATCATCAGTGTCCAGAACTTTATATTCTATAGTCTTCTACAAACTAATGCAGGGTGACAAAGAACTGTTAATCAATTATTACTATGGACATAACATTTTTGAATTTGATAAAATGTTATCTAACAGAAATGACACAAATCATCAGCTTTTAGAATCAGACTGTCATTAAAGCTTCTCTTTTTCTGTCGTATAAATGTCAAATTTAGCATAATTAAAAGTTCACCCATAAAATTTATGTAAACAACTTTTCTTAAATAGCTGCCTGTTCTTTTTTCAGCTGTTTGTCCAGCATGGATCTTACCGTGAACTGCCGCACCTCCCCACGCTCCACCATGTGGTGCTCCGTCTCTGGGGTGATGGCATATGCCAGTTTCTACAGCAAGAAAGAAGGAAATAGTCTCATACTTTACCTACACCTGTGTATCTGTTATGTATAAATTATAAGTATGTATATAATTATAAGTAGTCTGTTTTTTTCCTGATGAACATACAGCACAGAAGCTCCCAGGCAGACTGCAGAATTTGTAGATGGCGTAAAGTGGCACCATAATCATAGAAGAGATAGACAAACACCAGCCCACCATGTTGGCCCACATGGGAAAGTAGTAGGAGCCATATTTTGGAGGGTTAAATGTTGCAAAGCTGACGACCACCATGAACTAGATGGTAAGGAAAAGGAAAAAAATATGTGAGTGGTTATAAAGGCTTGATCATGTGGTTATGGCATTATGTATCTCTGTTTGAGATTGCAGAGTTTGAGATTGAGTTTACAGAGTTCTAACTGATAGGTATATTTTATTCTTAAGGATATTTTAACTCCCTATACAGGGCTACTGCATTAATATGTCTGCATTTTTCATCATTTGACTGCATTTAAAGAGTTTAATTCAAGAGTTCCGTATTTCTGAAAATACATTTCATGCACTAGCATCTGTAAATGAACTGCTATAGCAATTCAAAAAGAAAAAAGAAAAATTTTGTATATCAGCCTATGCTGGTGCATCCCTATTTTTGATGCCAGGCCCTCATGGTTGGCAAAAAAAGGCTGTAGGCTTGAGTAGTCCATTCATGCCCTGGGATTCTCCTAAAAGAGAAGTGCTATTGTCCATACCAACAGGAAACAGGGACTGACAAACTTCCAGCAGAGTCTCCAGTATAAACCTGGCCGCTGACCAATCATTTCTTGGATATCATCGCTGAAACGATCCACTCCTGAAATCACAGACACATAGCATCTAAACTGCAAGGTTCAGCATTGTACAGAAAAGAAGTTGAAGGCTTTTTTGGATCATTTTGCAATAAGCTCATAGATGTTCATGTACATGAACATCTGAAAAAGTATAAGTGGTTCACAAAGAGAATTTATAAGAACAACTGAGGACAATGGACTTGAGTGTGCGCAATACCTTTCTTGGTCAGCAAACTGCTCTCCATAGCCTGCTGCTCGAGAGGCATTAATCAAATCTTGAAGCGGAAATATGTAGTGACTTTCTGCCTACTGAGAGCAAAGCTGTGTCAATGGCAGGGGGCTATAGCCGCAGGTGACTGCCAGTACCAATGGGCCTTTCCAAAAAGGCCATGAAGCCTCAGGCTAGATTTGTATGCCTTGCCCTAAACAGAATCCACCCTTGGAGGCCACAGTTGGTGACCTGGTGGCCATTGGGGTCAAAGTGCAATAAATGTTCACCCCCTATTGATCTTTTAGCCAGATGATTGCCCTACTTGTACTGTGGCGTAGGCTTTTTGAAGTTCAGGTCTTTCCCTCAGACAAACTTCCCCTCAGGGAACATTCAGAAAGTTCAGTGTCTTCTGAAAAAATTTACTTTGGATGTGCAGGAATGAGTGCTTGAGCGAAATCACCATGCTGTACTCACCTGTAGCACCTGTTGAGCTCTCAGAATCAAAGATACATAAACAGAGAGCCTAATGGTAAATACATCTCAGATGTATTCATATTCATACATTCATATTCACTTTATTACAATCATGTACCTTATACTTTCACTCACTGATAACATTTGTGAGCTCCACATACCTTTCAGGTCTTCTAGGTGTAGAATTACAGACTGTAGCCCAGACACTCTACTTCAATCATCATTGGTCAGTTTCTGAACATAATACAGCTAGTGACCAGGTAGTGTATGGGAAGTTTTAATGAGGCATAGCAATTTTTAGGGGGGCAAAAACTGACCACTAATAAGGACTAAAGGATTATTAACAATTCTTCCATCAGAAGATGGGCTACATTCTGTAACTAAATACCAGCAAGGTGGAGCTATAAGGCATTGGATTCTGAAGGCCAGTTTAAGTTGACAAGGATTAAAATCTGTGTTCATAATCAACAAGTCAACATTCCACAGCTAAATCCTGTCCATCCTGCTGCGTAATACCACTCAGGTCGGTAATGAGGTGAAGCTCCAGTGGAGCACAGCTATCTGTCTCCTGCCTGATAGGTCATCATTCTCCTAATGGTGCATCAGCTTCCCTGGCCATGCCAGGAAGATGCGCGCCCTCACCGTAAAACCATGCGATACCGATGGCTTCAATCAGCACTCCAAAGAGAATCGATGTTCCTGCTGCAAAGTGGTCCAGCAAAGTAAACACATAGATGCCACCCTGGGAGACAGGATGAAGAAAAGTAAAGAAAAGAGAAAAAACGATAGAGAGAGGGAGAGTAGGCAAAAGAGATTGAGTTTTCCTTTTACATAAATGTTTATAATGTGAAATATGACATTGTATGTAAAAAATGTAAAATAAAAAAATTTGTTCATGTGTGTTATGTGAATGTTTTTTTTTTCACAGACTAACAGGTAAATATGTAATATTTAATACATGGCATTGTCTTGCTGAAACAAACATGCACTTTAACATACTCTAAATTTTTTCTAGTCTATGAAAAAGTCCTAATCTGAAAATCTATCCCATTATGTAGACGTTTCTCAGATCTCACTCACATTGGTGACACAGAAGAGGGAGATGAGGAACGTTGAGACCACGATCAAGAGTGTGAAGAGCTCTCTGTGTCTGTGCAGGAACTTGAATTCATCAATGAGCCCCGTGATCACAGATTCCATACCACCCATCTGAAAAAAAACCAGCAAACACACCACAAAACCTTCACACACAAGTTGTGATGTAGTATGATATTTTCATCAAAATTCTTAACTTAACTGGATGTGCAAAATAACACACCCCTTGGCATACAGTGTCCTTTAAAGCATAAAGGCGGAAGCTTTGGTGTAGCTTGAAAAGCTTGTTAAGTGTAGTTACAGCTACAGCAGGCTTAGCCAAAGCAGCACTAGAGCAGTATCAGTGCAGAACTTTTGTTTTGTGCCATAACTTTCCCCTAGACTTAAACACTGATCAGCTCTTACATTATCACCTGCCTAATACTGAGTAGGTCCCCCTCATGTTGGAGAAACAGCTCTGACTGTGGTGCACTGAGTGTCCTGACCCCTTTCTATCAGAGTTAGCATTAACATTTTATCCACAGTAGCTCTTCTGTGGGATCCAACAAGACAATATAGCTTTCACTCTCCACATGCATCAATTAGCCTTGGGTGCTCATGATCCTATTACCCATTAACCAGCTGTCCTTCCTTGGATTAATAACTAGTGCATGCCTGGAACACTCCACAAGACCTGCTGTTTTGGAGATGCTCTGATGCTCTGGAAATCTCCAGCCATCACCCCTTACCCTTGCTCATTTTTACTGCTTATAGCATATCAACTTCAAGAACTGACTGTTCACTTGCTGCCTTGACAGGTGCCATTGTACCGAAAAAAAACTTAAATAGTCAATGTTATTCACTGTACCTATTAGTGATATTGATGTATTGGTTGTTCAGTGTAAAGATGGCAAAGAGCAAATGCATTTTTTCATTTAAAAAACATTTTTAGATAAGTGAAATTGCAGTATTTCCACAGTTTCTTTTTTCAAATGACTAACAGAGTGTGGCTTACAACCATTCACATTCCATTTGACTTCGGAAGCTAGGACATTTCCATAACAAAGTCTGCTAATGGCCCTGAAGAAGGGGGCAGGCTTGTAGGCAGGCAGTAAAATAGTAGGGCTGCTTGCTGGGACAGTATGAAAATTCTGGCAAAGCTAGTGTTAAAGACGTTGTCTGGAAATACCTGGCAAATACTAGTGAAGCAGATATTAATACTTATGTCTGCAAACAAATTTGTATGCAACATTAGAAAAACATTTAAAGCCTAAACATGTCATAGGCAAAGAAAGCATTATCAGTTGAAGATAAATATAAAAACAAAAAGCAATTTGCACACCAAGTGTAGACTAGGGTAAGACTGTGTCCTAAAAATGTCATCTAGACCCTTGTGACACATGACAAAGAAAGGAATGCAGTAGTAGGTGTCTGAGTGAGCAATCATATGGACTGATTAGTGTTAGGACATTAGCTACTAGGCTTTCTGTGTTTACCGCACTATCGATTCCCAGAGTGAGCAGCATAATGAAGAAAATGACAGCCCAAACCGAGGAGCCTGGCAGTGTGGCTATGGCCTCAGGGTAGATGATAAACACCAGGCCTGGACCTGGACAATAGAGCACAATATCAAACTTTTAAAAACAGCTCAATTATTATTTAACTAGTAATAAAGTGTTTTACTCAACACTTTGTAATTATTTGCACATTTAAAATATCATTTGCACTATATCTGCAATACCTCTGTTTCATGCAAAATCAGCTGTTCATGAATAAATCAAATTCTAATGGCCACAAACAATATTTCTATCTTCCATTAGCAACTGAAATTCATGAGGAAAAGTTTTGGAACCTTTTAGAATGATTAAGATTTCTATTTAAATGAGCTATAAAAAGTGAAAGTGTAAGTGTATTATAAAATATCTCAAGAGAAAAGATTTACATTTACTTCAAGTCAGCTGTGTAAAATCTCTTCAGGGAAATGTTCAAGTGGGAAAAAAACTCACAAATGTCCACAAACGTCTAGATCTTAAATTAAAGATTCTGCACAATTCTAAATGTATTGTAAATGTATCTAAATGTATTTTACATGTAGACCACAGGAATTTAACTTAAGGGATACATATGTTACTGAATGCTATGAAAGCAGCCAGAGACAACATTAAAGGAACCATTCATTCAGAAATCCTGATCATTTGAAAGGATGCACAAATCTCTCACAATGTCAAGTACAAAAGCAGTCAGTAGTTAATACTTAAACAGTATTTAAATGCATTTATAATCAATTGATATTATAATACATAATAAATGCAATCAGACATGACGTGATAGATCAGGACTGAGTTAACTTCGGGTTTGGTAGCATTCTTCACCTTATAATGTTTAGCTAAGAAGACAAGAAGAATGTGGAGATTTTAAATATTGGTTTGTATGTGTTCTGGACATGAGTTCTAAAAAAATACACTAGACTTTTTAACTGTTTAGAAACTCCTAAAAATATTTGGTTAGATTTGTGTATCATCATTTGTTCTGATGTATTTCAGGGAAATTACAGCAAAATTATTAGCCTGAAACTCATAAAAATATTTTTTCATACACTATAAATATAAGAAACATTTTAAGAGGATTTTAAAGATTTAAGAGGAATGAAAAAAATGTAAGGGATTCATTTCTGAATGATTGTAATGTGTCCTTTCATGCTGATAAGACTCACTCACAATAAAAAGGCAGGAATCACTGTATGTTGCTGTGTGACTCTGGTATTTGCAATAATTGTGTCAGTGCCATGAATGATAACACTTCAGACAGACATTGATCCATTGACTGAGGTAACAATGTTGTGTTAAAACCCAACAAAGATGCTTAATGTTAAGATGACTACTGTACACATTAACAGAGATACAGGCGGCGTTTCAGGAATCGTCTACCATTTAAATCTGACTATTTACCAGGAGTGTTTACCAGCTGGAGTGTTTTTGAGCTATTTTAACACACTGAGCTAGAGAGGATCACAAAAACCCAGGAAAAAAAGCACTGATATAAATAGGCATAGAGAGATAACCACACACACCCACCATCGGTAGCTACTTTATCAAGGGCCACGTTGTGTTTCTGAGACATGTAGCCCAGGAACGAAAAGATCACAAAACCAGAGAAAAAACTTGTGAGCGAGTTGATTGAACTGGTGATGATGGCATCTCTGCAGGAAACAAACACAATAAACACAATTAAAGCAGAGTTCTTCAGTTCCAGTGCTGCATGATTAATTTCAAGATCAGTTCTATGATTTCTTTAAGAAATCATCAGACTGTGCTGGACACATTCCAGGAATGGAACTAGAGAATATGTTGGGCATGCCTGGTCAAATAAAGTTCTGTTGATTTTATAAGTGTAAATAAGTCTATTTCCAGTCCTCCCTGAAAATGAAAATGTAAGGGGAAATTTCAATTTAATTGCTGAGTTTAACATATCTGAAGATTTATCAAATGTGTAATAACTTGTATAGGTCACATATATTTTGTTTTTGTTTTTTTTTTGTTTTTGCCCAATATGTAAAATTCAGAAAATGAACAGTAATAGTGCATTACAATGTGCAGAAGTATTTTCTTTGTTGAGGATTTGATACTTAATATCACATTTAAGATGAACAAAAGTAATTTGACCAGACCTTACAACTATGTTGTATATAAATAGTAGCAGCAATGTTGTCCATACCTTTGTTCAAATCTTCAGAAAACACTAAATATATTATAACATCATATATATACTATAACACTGTATATACTATGGATACTATAGAAACACAGTGTCGGAAACAATATGAGCCTTTTAGTCCTTTAGAGATTACTGGATAAGTCATTGATTATAATAGGGAAGGGGAAAATGTTTAAATATATAAAGGAATATATATTAAAGTAAATGGTTTTGTACTATGTGCCTTACATATTATCCTATTACGTTATTTTCCCTTGTTGTGTTGCAACACCCAGCTTTATGTTCATGAAAGTGTCTTTCTTGGTTGAAGGAGCAGGTTTTATCTAAGCCAGTGTTTTCTGATCCCAGTTCCGGTCTTGGAGACCCTGCTATCAACACACCTGATCCAACTAACATCAGCTCAATGACAACCCCTGAAGAGCTGAAGCGGGAGTGTTTAAGCAGGCAAAACACTAAGATGTGCAGGGCAGTGGGTCTCCAGGACCGGGACTGGGAAACAGTAATTTTATATTTCCAAAGTAATGTTCTAAGCAAATATTAAAAATGGTTTGTCCTTAAGATTGTTTAAGCACCTGCAATATTTAAGTGCTGACATCACAACAAGGGGCATAGTACAATATGTTTGGTTTAGTTATGTTCCCAAGCTAGATCTTCCTAGCTTTTGATCCCATATATACTATGGCAAATCAGCAAACATACTCTTTTTATTAATGCATTTCGAAAAGCTAGAGAAAGCTTTTGATGGGCAATGTATAGGTTTACATATGTGCATGTGGGTGTGTGTGTATGTCTAAGTGCAAGTGATAGAGACTTCCCGGTTGCCTTGTGCGTACCTGTAGCAATTGTTGCTAAATTTGTTGTAGCTGGAGAAGGCGATTAGCACACCAAACCCCACTCCTAAAGAGAAGCATATCTGTGTGGCAGCCTCGATCCAAACCTGCGAAACAAACGGTCCGGCCGGCCACACAAAAGACAGCACACAACACCTATCATTAGGGATAATTGCAGGAAACTCATTCAACAGAAAGATGAAAGGCACTTGTGAATACAGGGTAATTTTGCAAATTGCTGCTGCTTGCATGTGCCTAATCTAATTCTGAAATTGCAGCTTTGAGGCCTTTCTGCAATGTGGCGTCTGTACAGCGAGCAACAATAATTCTGGAAAACTTAAGACCGATGGCAACTTCGTTTGCACAAGCAACATGTTTAAAAGTAAATAAAATGAGTTGTACCTACAAGCTGCTTAACCAAGTATATATAGGTGTGTAATACACTAGTGTGTGTTTCTGTCTGTTTAGAGTGTTTTCATGTTCTTCTGTGAGTGTAAGTGTTGCTGTGCTACACCAAACTCAACTCTGACCTTAACCTCAGCAAACAAAAGTTCAGCTTCATCTTCTTTTACTGTTTCTCATAAACAACTGTAGGGTCATGAAGAGCAGCCATTTACCCTAATAACCTCAAAATGTTAATCGTGTATATCACACCTGGTTACAAAGAGCTAAACACACAAGCACAAGCAAGGGTTGTGGTACTTGAATCAGGACTTGATCTCAGAACTAGCCTCAAGACTGCAAATTGGTGACCTTGGGTTTGTTTCAGGCTTAACAGAGGGGGACTCATGTCACAACTGAGATACACATCCACTGACTCATGCTTAACTGATTCATGACATGACTTGTGGTCGGAAATTTCAGAGAAAATCATAAAGAAATCTGATTGGATTTAGTGATAAATAATGTGCAGTTACAATGTTTTCTTTATTGCTTTAGGGTATTGTTGTGAATTTACATAATTCCCTTGGCAACTGTCATGGTCTCAATCCAAAATGCTCATATTTTCTCACCGGCACTTTCAGTTTTTCTTAGTAAGTAAACCATATGGAATACATGTCAAGTACTTCACCTGCTAATTTTTTTGGGATAAGGGAATGTGCCAAATAAAGTGGGTATTACCCCTGAGCATCCGGGAAGTTACATCATCGCAACCGTGGCTTGAACACAGACATCACCAAAGGAAAAGAGCAGTAATTACTGTAATACCATTCTCCTCACAGCAATATGACAAGTCTTTAGTTATAGAAAAATCTTCAGTCTGAAATACAGAACAAATGTAGTACATGTATGTTTTAAAGAAAGAAACAAAGCCAGAAAAAGGTAATTTGGCTTAAGTTGTTAATTAATCTCACTGGAGTTTTAGTAAGTTATAGGTTCTTTTAATGTAAATTGTTAACTCTCTTGAGCCTTTATCTCCCTGATAAAAGTTCAAAGAAAAGATTTTCAATGTTTTCACTTATCAGCTTAAATGTATTTTGTAAATATCGACAAATTTAGAATTTTTTTTTTAAGTATTGACACTTTTTTTCAAACACGTTAGAAACCACTGTGTTACATCATCTTTTCTTTTAATTACCCTGTTTATTCTTTTGGGAACTGAACAGACTATCAGTTGCAGATAGGGCATTGCCCTTGTGAACTGAAGGTCACAGGTTCAAGTCCCGGCTTGGGCATCACTGAGGTACTCTTAAACAAGGTACCATCCCACTACACTGCTGTTGATAGCTGCCCACTGCTCCATGTTTGCACATGTGATGGGTTAAAGGCAGAGGTAACATTTCATTGTGGTGCTTGGGTGTGTTCACAATCACAAATAGTCATTTTCACTTCACTTCAAAGTCTTGTGTCTGGTCTTCACTTGGACTTAACTGTAATGTTCTCAACTACAATGCTAAAATACTCACAGTTTTTTATGAGGGTTTCTTACTGAACTATTCCTCTAACTATATTTATAT
>JBBPDA010000009.1:18768729-18779311 GCA_037974385.1 Arnoldichthys spilopterus
TGTATCTCAGATGTATTGTGTCTATTGAGAAATAGAAATTAGCTTATACAACTATATTTGTATGTGCATTGTTCAAGTATTTGTGTGTGTGTGTGTGTGTGTGTGTGTGTGTCTGTGTATGTGTGTACCTGAGCATCACACAGACGGAGGAAGTCTACACTCAGATATGCTTTAATGCCATCGATGGCTCCAGGCAGGGTGACACCACGGAGCAACAGTACAGTCAGAACCACATAGGGCATGGTGGCCGTGATCCACACCACCTACACACACACACACACACACACACACAAACATATATACAGACACAGACACACATGCAAATGCTGAAATTGTTACTGACTATCATTTGCTTAAGATGATATTACAATTATTTCAGTGTTCAGTATTGATAAAAGCATGTCAGTTTATATTATTTCTGTCTAATAAGTCACTTTAATGAGAATAGGAAATTCTGTTGAAACAAGTTTCAACATTTTTAATACATACTACATTTACATGTATAGATAAAAGACAAGATATTTTATTATAATTTGAATTTGATAAAAATTCTGCTGGTAGATGTACAGTATTGCTGTGTCCTTATTTTTTTTGCCATGTTATGCCATAAAGTTATATAACATCGACAAATTAAAAAAACAGAATCCATGAATAACTCATTACATGACTATGCAATTAATTATGTGGTTACATTTGAGGAATGTAAAAATGTAATATAAAAAGATATCCTTATGGATTTAAGGATATAAGGGTAAATGTCAATATTACTATTATGACGATTACTGTGCATGCCAATTATTGCATTATCATCTGTATTTTTCACATGTAGAAGGGGGTCCCTGATTTGGTAGGGATCCAATATCCTACAGCTGTGACTGCCTACCATATATGCAAAGATGAAATTCATTTTCACACTTAAATTTTAATATAAAGTCTACCTTCCCAGAGGTTTTGACTCCTTTCCAGAGGCTGAAGTAAAGCACCACAATGACCACAGCCAGACAAGATGTGAGTTGCCAACGAGGCAAGCCTAGATCATCAATTCCCCCGCTGTCCTGCAGATGCAGTACTCCACGTCTGTGTTGGAAATAATGTGACAGGCCTGTCACGAAAAATCTGCTCATAATGACAATGTTCTCAATCCTGATGTGAGAGAAACCCTTGAAGCACCACATTTGCTTGATAATGTCTTATGTTCTATTAATGTTCATTATCATATACATATTATCACCAGTCACACAGTACCAGTGGGTGCACCTAAACAAATGGATGTTTTCCACAAATCTAAATATATAAGCACAAGCAAAAATAGTGATGTCTGTGTAACCATTTAAACATTTACTGAACATAAAGAAATTGTTATATTATTCAATTACTGTTCCCCTTGTTAACATTTAAGTAGTGGAATATATGTCATTGTAAATGTGTTTGAACCAATCATTTGTCAGACAGAATGAGTCAAAGTACCTCTATTTGTTAGAAGATCAGTATTTCTGATTATTAAATTTTTTTTTTTTTTATCACTATTATTCTAAACTTTCTACAAGTAGGTGTTGACCTTAACTTTTACTGTAAAGTTTTATCGGTTTCCATATATTTTCATATATCTTTCAGCATTCCTTATATTTCCTATTTTGTCTGTATTAGAGGAAACTCTGCATGGCTCACGCACCAACTCTACATAAACCACTCAATGCATATTACCCAATCATTAGCAACCTCAAACTCTTTGACTAAGTATTTTGACTCACTCAAAGTACTCCAAGGCAGGGGTGGCCTTGTGGGAGTCGTTCAGCAAGGTGGCGTTCAGGTCGGAACAGTTGGCACTGTTCCAGGTGTTGTTGCAGTTGACCCAGGGCAGTTGACCCGAGAATGAGGAGAAGAGGTAAAAGAGAGCCCAGGCGATGATCACATTATAGTAGAACCCCACATAAAGTGAAATGAGGATCACTGTGAATCCTACACCTGCAAAGACGAAGATATTGTAAACTGTTTGACATCACCATGTACTATATTAGAAAGTCCTACATTGTATTGGCACCCACTGGTCACTTTACCTGGTCCCCCAACCTTCTAGTCTTCTTTATACTTTGTGAATGGTCAGGAACTGACCACAGGACTACAGTTGCCCCACTGTTATATGGGTGGTGGACCATCCTCAGATCAGCAGTAACATTTACCTGGTTGTGGTATGTTAGTTTGTGTGGTGCAGGTTTGAGTGCATTATGCGTGTCATCTCCTTAGAGAGCCCTGTTCATGTCCAAATAGTTTAGGACACCCAGTTTGTCACATGTTAGAAAACTCTGTCATGAAACTAAAACCAAGGATTCAACTGTTTTTCTTCAGACAGGCTGTCTGGTAGCTTGTTCAATGTCTTCTCATCTCAATACTTGACTGCTTCAACTCACTCCAGGCTGGTTGGGCTATGTGTGCTAGTCCAGCCTGGATTTTAACTAATTCAGAATCCATCAATTTCTAAAGTTCACAACTCTTTCTTGTGCTCTCTTCAGTGGGCTCATGTGTCTGCCTGCATCTGATGTAAAACCCTAATGCTTACCAAAAAAGCCAAGAATGCACCAGCCCCTTTGTACTTGATAGCAATAGTCAGATCTTGCACTGTACCTAAAGCCCTCGATGCCTCAGTTGTTTACCACCCCTGAACCTCTAAGACTAATCTGTCTTCTGAAAACCAAGTGAATTGAACAAATCCAAACAGCTTTCTGTATTCAAACTCAGACTAGAGACCCATGAATTAAAAAAAGAAAACATTTAAGCATTTATAAATTAATCAATCTTGCACTGAACAGAAGAAATAAAAATGTTTTTGTATCTAGGTGTTAGTGCTGACCCCTGCTTCTTATAGCATCCTACCTTAAGAGTATAGGGCTCTAGCCTGCTTGCACTAGTGTAAAGTCATAATTTCTAAGTAAACAATAAACCACATATGCAGGTCTACATCAGCCTAAATGCTATAAATAAGTAGGGGATTGTAAAAATAATTTTATAAGGTGAACCTGATTGAAATGAGAGAGGTTATGCAAGTTGCATGAGTAAACAACTTAATTCAACTGTACTTTTTTCAATTTTAAAAGCTAAGTGCTTCTGTTCTACCCTTTGTGTGATTCTTTTTTTTCTTGTTGCACATTGCATTAGTCCACAGTGTCACACACAAATCAAGACAGCCCCAGGGCCCAAACCGTGGAGAAATGGTTCACATTTTTTCTGTCAGTACAGAAGAGATCAGGCCAGCCAGGAACATCCACATCTGCAGCCTCCAAACTGGTTCATCCCACACATCCACAGTGCTGAGGCTGCACTGTGGTCATGGCAGTGTGACCCCAGTGACCTTAGTCTCCAAAGTTTGATCTGAAAAACTTTTAATAGGTCTCTGTTTGTAAGCACACCTCACACTAAGAAGTTGCTCTAGCTGAAAGGAGAAACTCTGGTGCTGTCAGTGTAGAGACAGAATTCCCTTATTAGCTGCACATGTGTGATTTTCAGTGCTTTGGAGAGCATCGATCCTGAGGAAGTGAACGTGTTGATCAGCAGTAATTACAGTAATCTCCTGCAGAGTGACAGGCGCACAGAAAGCGGAGCTTGTGATTAAGATGTCTATCTTTCTTGCTCTCTCTCGCTGTCCTCTTGTCTGACAGCCCACGATGGCTATAGGGAGCAGATATCACACAATGACAGATGGGTGATGGTTCAATCAGCGTAAATCTAGAGTTTCCTTCAGTTAAACTTGAGAAAGGCCTGTTAGTAAATTAAAGACAAATAATTATGTTGCGCTACAATTAATTTGAACTTTTACTCTAAGCATTAAATTCAAAAAGTAGGTCTGAATAACCAAAAAGGTCTCAGCATGTGAAACCTGTTTAAGGTGGCTCCTCATGAAGCAGCTTGTGAAAACACCATGAAAACTGTATCAAAGATTTAAGCCATGACAATTTTATGTGGGACTATATGTGATCTTTGCATGCACTGGAGAAAAGATCTTTGAGTACACATAACCTTCAAGAGTAAAAGGTCTACAGCTTGTCAGAAGTTACTGTGTGTGTACACAAGCCTGCCCATCACCAGCTATCACCAACACCAGTGGACAGGGCTCAAGCACAGGTAAGAAAAGTTGCAAAGAAAGTGACAAGGAAGGTCACTTGGAGCCAACGCCCCATCATGCATGCTAATCCTGTGGCCGCTCCAAAGCTGAAGAGGCAGAAAATTTGCTTGCCACCAAATGAGGGAAGAGACATGCTGAGCAGTTTTGATACTAAAAGCCAATTTTACTGTCTCCCATTTGACTGTGAGTGTTTATAGCTGCAGATAAACAGCACCTGTCGCTTGACAACAAGGGACACAAACATTCTATCCCTCACACATCTACATTCATCCACCCCACTACACGCCACCAACAAGGTTACAGAATTATATCTTGTTGAAAACTGCCTGATTTACAAGGTCAGGATGACATACAATCCTTATTCTGCTACTGATCAACACTACAGCCTTACCTTTAAAGATTGGACAAATCTTCCAGACACCTGCAGCTCCTTCTCGGTTGTACTGACCAAGTGCTAACTCCATATAGAATAGCGGCATTCCTGCGATCACCATGAAGAGCAGGTAGGGCACCAGGAAGGCACCTAGAAAAAGAAAGCATCTCATTATGAAATGATACCTATACTATATACATCCATTCATCCATTATCCACACCACTTATCAATTTTGGGTCGCATGGAAGCAGGACAGGAGGCCAACCCAGGGCAACACAAAAAGAGACAACCATTCACACACACACACACACACACACACACACACACACACAGTGGGAGGAAACCGGAGCACTCGAAGGAAACCCAGTCAAACACATGGAGAGCTTGCAAACCCAGGACCTTGCTGTGAGGCTACAGCTTTAACCAATGCACTACCGTGCCATCCTCTTACCATCCACTTTTAATAGAAACCCTTACCATGTACTCTACTTGTACATCTTGGTTACTTTCTGAGGTCCCTGTACCTTCATTTTTATTATATAAGCACTGATCAGCCACAATATTAAAACCTTTAAGAGGTGAAGTGATTAACATTGATCATCTTATTATAATGCATCTGCCAATAGTTAGGATATATTTTGTGGTAAATAAAGAGTTTTTAATGTTGATGTGTGAGAAGCAGGAAAAATAAGCAAGTCTAAAGATCTAAATGACTTTGACAAGGGGCAGATTCTGATGGCCAGATGACAGGGTGTGAGTTTACTGCAGCACAAAATGAAACATCAAATGCTGGTGATGACAGAAAGATGGTAGAAAACCTTTGAAGCTGTGATATGCAGACTAATCAGAGTCTTTGATGACCCATATGCACAACCGAAAGTGCCTACTATAGCATCAGAACTGAACAAGGGCAATGGAAGAAGGTGGCCTGGTTTATTACATTTTCCTTTACGTCATGTGGATGGTCAATTTTGTACTGAGACGGCAATAAGATGCACAAAATAAAGACATACAGCAAGCTTACAAAAAAGCTTGGGTCTTAACATTCATGTCTATGTTACTTTGACACACTACTTAAACATAGCTTATACCCCTTTCAGGGTATTGCACTCTTCCACACTGCAGACATTGTTCAGGAACGGTTTATGGAACATGAAAAAGAGAGTTGACTGGACCTCAATACATATAGGACTTTGTTAATGTCTTTGAGTTAGATATTACAGCTCTCCTCCAGAGGTCTTCAGAAGTGTATGCCAAGATGGACCATACCTGTAATGTTATGGCTGGTTGATGTTGGTGTAGAATTACAAACTAGCTGTCTGTCTGTGAGATCCCCTCATTATTCATTTGTTGAGTTAATTACGACAGGACCACTGTTGACCAGATATTATTTGAGTCATGGGCCATTCACACCACAGCAGTGACATTGACATGATAGTATTATGGTAGTATGTATGGAAATGTTTTTATGTCAGTGCTACCCACAGCTAACCACAGATCTGACCATTAGCTAGTATGCTGGTGGAGCTGATGCTATTTTGTTGTTTATTATAAAAGTTTTTATTATAAAAGTAGGGCATCTGTCCTAGATTCCGAGACAATAAAAACATTTTCTAAGGTCCTAAGGTGACAGTCTTCTAAATGTCACTTTTTTATTATTATCGAACATTCTATGTCTCTTATTCTCAAGTAATCCTTGTCATAATGTTTAACATCTGGTTATATTTCAGCATGCAGATTTCCATTATACATTTCTGAAAACAAAATGATTGTCAGTTCATTTTTAGAAATGAGTAACGTTTGGACCAACTAACATGCTTGTGATTATTAGGGAGTCATTGTCTCAGCATCCACCTTACCTCCACCATTCTTGTAGCACAGGTAAGGAAACCTCCACACGTTAGCCAGGTCCACTGCAAAACCGATGACAGAGAGCAAGAAGTCGATCTTCTTGCCCCAAGTTTCACGCTGCTCACCAGATGGGTGGGTCTGGCCGGTTGGGGTGACCAGAGAGGAAGCTGTGAACTGCACCCCATTCTGCTCCTTCACCAGGATCAGCTCCACCTCTTTGGGGCCCATAGTGCTGGAGGGCTTGGCAGGGGCAATGACGGAGGACATGTGTGCGGCCGGCAGTCTGCCTCTGTGCATGGGGTGCTGAGCTGGGCCTTGGGAGCTGGCAGGGTGGAGACGGTGCCTCCTGCAACAAGTTCAGCAGCCTGTACAACAGTAACAAAGATTTGAAAGCACAGAAAAAGGCAGAGAGGGAGGGAGTAGGGAAAGGAGGAGCGAGGCAGCCATGTTGATGTTAGATCATTTACAACCTTGAAACGCTCCCGACATGACAGGCTTCTGTCTACGCACCTGCATTAGTTTGCAGCTGGAAAACAAATGGGGCTCAGGATATATTCAATGAGGATTTTTCTTTCTTTTAAAAGTTAATAACTTTTATAATTAATGTTTTATCCCCCATCAGAATTATGGTACAAATAATTAAATACAAAAAACTAATCATTTAAAAATCCTGAAATATGAAATCACCCTAAATTATACTAAATGTTTTATAATAATATATAATAATTATTATAATGTAATGTAATTATAAATATTATGTCTGTGATAATGTTGGCTACTAAAAAGCAAATGATCAAATACATCTAAGCTTTTAGTAGATAATGCAGTAACATTTCCAAAATAATTATAAACAGAATAACAAACAAAAATGTATTAGATGTATTAGAATTTAATAAATGAAAAAAATGCACCTAATTGCTTTAAATTGCAGAATATACAGATTCAGTAGTTCCTTTACTGACTTTATTTTAGAGAGTAAAATATAATAGAAACACCTGTTGGGTCTCCAGCAATTTGTCACTTGTGTGAAATAATAATAAAAAAACATCTTACCTTCAGCAGAATTATAGAAACTTGTTCCAGGTGTGTATGGAATTAAAAACAATAGTTTTCCATGTAGGGTTGCTGCTAGTCAATCTTGGAGGTAACATTAGCCATTTCCGGAAACCTATAACCAAAATCTAGACATTGACCACAGAGAGCTGGGGAGAAGATGCGTAGCAGAGAAGCTGAGATGGAGATGTTTGGTAGTCCACTGACCACAAAACAAGAGTGGTCCAGGGGAGTGTGTGTGTGGGGCCACTAGAAATATAAGAGGCAAGTGCCTTCCCATATCTCCTCCCCTCTCTATTTCAGTAACCCTCCTCCCTCTTACATCTCTCTCTCTCTCTCTCTCTCTCTCTCTCTCTCCCTCTCTCTCTCTCTCTCTCTCTCTCTTTCTTCATTGTTTCGTGTCTCTCTCTTGTCTCAGGCTGGTGTATATCTAGTCTGTTTAGAAAAGATCACACAGGCAAATGTGAATGCCTACAAACAGTAATAAACACACAATCACACATGTTTTCTGATGAGAGTATCAAATCAAAACAACAATGGAAACAGAGCAGATTCGGAAAGTAAGATTGGGAGTAAGGACTCCCCATGTTTACACTGCATTGCTGAGTGCAAGAGAAGGTGCGGGAATATCCAGATGGTAAAACCTTGCAAATGTGCAAGTTGTAGCTTAAGTGACAGATGCATGAATGTCTCCAGCAGGCAATCATTGAAACAGTGTCCTTAAGGCCACCAAACTCCTGGTGGAGTAGGTGGACAGCTAAGACAGGGTTGATTTGCCTTGGAGCAGCTTAGTCGATACTATGTGAGCAACACACAGGTTTAAGATTCTCCACATAAAATAGCTAGCAAATGTGGTCCCACCAATGTCCTGCTGAAATTAATAAGGCAGACTGAGCATATAAGGAAGGAGATCATCCTCATCTGCAGTTCCTTAAAAGACAGAGATCTTTTCATTGTTATGCTGGTATAGTCTAATTTTCCAAAAGGACAGCTAGTTTATAAACAGTGCTATAGTTCTTGATCTGAAAGTTTTTAGGAACATGCAAGTTGGAATTAAAAACTTAGCAAATTAATCTCTAAAATAACAAATCTCTCTTAAACAGTGTCTGCCCTCTGAAGAGAACGTAGTGTCAAGTAGTAGTAAGTAGTCATACACAGTACATAGTAAAAACGAAACAACGTTCCTCCAGGACCATGGCGCACACAAAAAACACATTTTTGCGCCAAAGTGTTGGACCCGGAGTGGCCGCTGCGACCCAGTGCGCTGCCATCTTAACTATGAGGCTTTGGCACATTCTACCTCCTCAACAGAAAGACCAGCATTACTGAAGCTCCTCCTAATTCCAGCATAACATTCAATACATGCCCATAGTGGGGGGCACATAATTCTATATTAAATATCTTACTCATATATAGAAAACATTGCACTGAAGCACTACCCTGCAATGTTATAGAAGAATTCAAGACTAAATAATCATCTTCAGCATCCTTTATTATCATCATCGTCTTCTTACTAGTGTTGATTGAGTTACCAAAACAGAACCTTTAACTACAATCATATATGCGCCATCTATTTCTTATTCTTGTGATTTCTCCAAAGTAGTAATTTGGTATTTTGCAGCTCCACGGTGATTCCGCATTAAGCTTCGCCCAAGGCTAGGAATTAATCATTTGAAGCAGACATCTGTTGGGCAGAGACAACAGTCTGCATCAAGTTCACCGAATCTGAGATCAAAAGGCAGGTTATCAGCATACCCTTTAGAGGATATAACAAGCCCACACAGACTCATGATACACTCACACTGCCGCAATCCAATTTAAGGGTAAGAACTTAATGACGGGTGCTTATGAAAAGCCTGTGAAAGATAAGGCCACTACTTCCTTCATATCATGCCAAAAATACCAACAAGAGAGAACAAAACAGATGCCATATTGTGGATCATATTTACATAAAATGGAAGTTCTTGAATGAACATCTTCATCAGAACATCTGGAACCTTCAGTCCATCAATTACCATTACAAGGACCATTGCCCCAAAACCTAGATTTTCATACATCAGTAATTCTGCTCTCATACTTAGTGTTTTAAAGCTTCCAATGAGAAGCTTTATAGTAAGTGTTTTGCACACTGCACACAGATTAAACACTCGCATGAAATGTACAGTCATGTGGGGATCAGAATATGTATATATGTGTGTGCATTCATTATATATGTATATATATACTGTATATAAGTTAACATATACAATATATAATGTATGCTATATACCTGTGTGTGTGTGTGTGTGTGTGTGTGTGTGTGTGTGTGTTTTGGCTGACCAATACTGAATGTATTTTGTAAATATATTAATATATTTTGGACTTTTTGCTGCAACACACTCAAAAAATCAAACAGGGACAAAACAGGAGTTAAAAGTTTGTATAATATTTACTTTACCCCATTTTGAAGTGTTTCAAAATAAGCAGTTGAACTACTAAAAAGTAAGGCTATCATGATGGGGTGTAAAAGAAGCATCCACCAAAGGTGGATTTGCCTCAGTTTGGGCTCATCACTTTGTGTCAATCTTTGTGAGAGAACTGTCAGTTGGTTCAAAAAGAACATTTCTTTTCCCAGTATTGATAAAAAAAATGATTGTCTACAGTAACATGAAAAATTCAGGGAATCTGGAAAAGTCCCAGGTCATATGGGATAAGACCAGAAACCACTGTTGAATATGTTCATCCTTAGAGCCCTCAGAAGGCATTGTTAAAGTAAGAAATATAGCCTGGGCTTTGGCGTACTTCAGAAAACTGTTGTCAGACAGCACACTCCACCTCTGCATCAAAAAATGCAAAATCAAACTTGCATAGCATGACTATGCAAAGCCAAACATTAATTTTATGGAGAAACGTCCTCTCCATCCTCTGGGATCGAGCTCATCTTAGTTTAGCAAGACATGTACAAGGAAGTCAAGGAAGACAAGAAAATGTGAATTGTGGTCAGACAAGACCATGTTTCAGCTTTTTTTTGACTGTTATCACAAAAAAGTACAAACGCATCATAGTGTGAGTGTGTTTGACTGGCCTGCTGCCTCCTGTCTCCTACTGAAAATGTATGACCCATCATATCATTATAAAGCCCCACAGTTATGGAATAATCTTCCAAATGATGTTCGGGGCTCAGATACAGTCTCAATATTTAAGTCCA
>JBBPDA010000009.1:18783975-18796094 GCA_037974385.1 Arnoldichthys spilopterus
TGTAAAGCTGCTTTGTGACAACGTCAGTTGTAAAAAGCGCTATACAAATAAACTTGACTTGACTTGACTTGACATAAGGAAAAAAATTAAACAAATGGTGGCCACAAACAGTTTAGCAGCTAAAGTCTTGTATCAAGTCAGAATGACAAAAATGTCCAGTTGCAAAACTGCAACAGGTAGTCTCCTTAGTTCCCAAATAATGTCCATCCAAATAATCCTAAACAAATTAAAAGTGTAATTAAAAGGAAAGATCATATAACACAGAGGTCAACATGCCTCTGTTCTACTGGTTTTTGAGTGTGTTGCAGGCATCCAATTCTAAAATTGGTGTTCAGTGAAAACACTGGAAATGTTTTCTTTGTACTTCTGTCAGTTTAATAAATGTTCATGAAAATAAACAAATTACAGACTCCTGTTACATTACATTTTGCTAAATGTCTAAAAGTTTTAGAAATAAGGTTTGTAAATAGAGAAACAAACAAAAATGCACTTTTAAAATGTCGGGTGAAACATTTCAGTAAGAACGTCCATGGCATATACCACACAAGCATCTGAGTCTCCACGTGTCAAAATACCCTTTAGATAAAACTCATTAGTTTTAATGGCCCACTGGTCTAACTCAATCAGCAATATTGTTCTGGTGTTTCACTACAACACACGCCAGCCACTAATGAGATTAAGCTGACCAAAGAAATATGAACTGTTGTGTTATCTCTCTCTCTCCCTTTCTCTCCTTCGCGCTCGCTCACAGACACGTACACACACGCGCACATACACACACACACACAAATGCACACACACCCTCACATGTTTAGATTCACATTTAAACACCATGTGCAGAACATTACACGTTTGTTCCTTTTTTAAATTAGTGCCATTGTATTCTAATAATATTACAGTGTCTTTTTTTCACAAAATGTCACCATTGTTTTAATTTTCAATTTTAATTTCTCTGTATTAAAGATCTAGACAAAAATCTAGACAATTATAAGACAAAAAGTCTTTAAATGTTTCTGACGTCTAATCTCTTTTCAGTACTTGAAAAAGGAACAAGAAAGGTTTCGGTCCAAAGGCTTCAGGTTTTTTTGGGGGGTTTTTTTTGTATGCTCTCATGCCATTCTGGAGAAAAACAAAGACCAAATTCCTCACATATTCGGTCACTGCCAGATTCACTGGTCTCAAACAATCCACTTTGGCATCCTGTGTATTTCTATATACCTTGCTGGCTTCATGGCCCAATCAACATCAAGTTCAGGCCAAAATATTCCAGAACAATCTATGAACTATATCTGCAGCTGTCCCTGAGTATTTTACAAGGGCTTATAAACATTAGCCTGACTAATATCCCAATGAGTAAATCTTGAATCAGATCTGTTTTTAAATGAAAGAGCTGCTTCTGAATGAAAATTGTCATATCGTCTAGTTTATGGGAGTGAGTAGTTTTTGAAAATGCTTGCCCTGTGTTACTCATATTCACAAGCTGAGTTTTACACAATATTACACATACATATTGCACATACTGACACATCTTAATCATATTATTTAAAATATATATTATTAGTTAACAATTTAATTTGAGATTAATAGTAAATGTGCTGAATAGAAATAACATTGAAATCAATATTTTGGGTCCCGGGAGACTGGAGCCAATCCCTGCTGACGGGGCCTAAGGCAGGGTTCACCCAATGCAGGAAGTCAACCCATCGCAGGGCAACACATAGACAGACAACCATTAAAACACACATTCACACCTATGAGCAATTTAGAGTATTTAATAAACCTACTGCTGATCTTTGGACAGTGGAAGAAAGCTTAAGCACCCAGGCAAAAACAGGGAGAGCTTGCAAACACCACACAGAAAGGCACCGGTAGTTGACCCAGGGATCAAACCCAGAATCTTCTTGGTGTGAGGCGACAGCGCTAACCACTGCACCACTCGTCAATCAACATTTTATTATTAAATACATACATTTTGTGTAAAAAAAAAAAAATATATATATATATATAGTGTTGTGGAAAAGTATATGCCTATTCCTGAGTTTTTCTGTTGTCTCATACTGGTCAAAGTTTAGGCGTTTACGTCTAATTGCAAACTGTAACATTTACAAAAGAAAAACCTTGTGAAGCCCAAACACATTTATTTTTTAAATTAAGGAGCAAAGTTATTCAACAAAGTATCTGCCCCTTTAAACAACCCACTCATTGCATGATCTTAAGTTGCAATAATTTTATCACACATTTCCTATAATTTGATATGATCCTTTCACATGATTGTGGAGGCCCTACATCAACCCCACTCTTCTTTGCAGGACTTTTTCAATTTACATACCATACACTTCTGGGTTGTTGGCATGAACAGTTATTCTGATATTTTGACATGGACCTGTCTTTCTAGTATGGATTATTGATTTGCTGCAGCATCTCCTGATTATATGTCAGCATGAGCTCATGTGTACACACACACAACTGACACAGAACAGAATTCATGGTTTATCACAAAGCTGTAGACCACACTTTGGTGAAGGCCCTTACCTGTTCCAGCATGACTGTTATATATGGTATAACTGCAAGGGGGGCCCATATTTAAGCACATGGTTTTGGAATTAGATGTCCAATAAGCTTATATACAACAATCAGCCATAACATTAAACCCACCTTATTTTAAGTAGATCCCCATCGTGCTGCCATAACAGGTCTGACTACTAGCATTGACATTTTGTGCAACAGAAGCTCCTTTTTTGGCTCAGACCAGACAGGTTAGCCTTCACTCCCCATATGCATCAGTGAACTTTGGCTGCCCAGCCTTATACTTATCTTTTTTGCTTCCAGCACCTCAAATTAAAAAAAAAAAAAAAAAACCTGACTACTCACTTGCTGCCTATTACATCCCAAATCACTGACAGGTGCCATTATAATGAAATAACTAGATAGTGATTTTATCACTATACCAATCAGTTGTCAGGTTGTGTGTGTTGTTCAGGTGACCATACTGTAGGCTTTATATTGTACAGCGTTTACCACTAAACTACCATAAATAAACCAATCCACACAAAACTGTCCTACTGCAGTTTTGTGCTTTCATGAATTAATCTCAGTCCAATAACCAGCTTTTCCTCTAGATGGAGACACACACCAGCAGAAATCTCAGCATTTATAAGTGTCCCTTGAAGGGATCATGTGGTTGACTGTTATTGTGACACACCTAGAAACAATACCAAGTTTTTATTAAATACTAAAAAATTATAAAGAACTTTAAGTAAATATTTAGGGCCCAGCATTCCTATAAAAGCTAATGCATAGGATTTGTAGCTAGCTGAGTTTATGAAGTTTATATACCTCTGATTTTGTGCTTTGAAAATATAGGTTTCATTTTAAAATATAGTTTCATACAATATTCAACATGTATCATAATATTTTTCTCCTCATGCCTGCATATCCCTGAAATGTATTTCTTTTAGAGTAATGACAGGAACAAATCAAGCATCTTAGATGTGTCCCTTTTTTATTCAAGAGTCAGAATGACAAGTCATTTCATAGCATTCAAACCAGACAGGTCAAAATATTTTGTAAAAATGACTCTCCGTACATTACAAAATAAAACCCAGGGCAAAACAATAGAAAAAAAGAAACCAGAGCTAAAAAAATAAATGAAAATTACATGTCTATCTGCAGAGGATTTCCATGGCAGAGCCATCAGAGAGCAAGTGGCAAGTCTCTCTTCTTCAGCTCGGACAAAGAGGGCACCTTCACAGACAGGACACAGAGGAATGGACATGACTGGACAGTTGATGGGCTGTGTTGAAACCATGCAGAGCCACAGGCTTCTTTTTGTGAGGTATTTAAAGTAAGAAATGTCTTTAAATAATGAAGAAAACGACTGCCCCGCTTTCGGATAAAATGAAATAGAAAAGTAAAAAAGGACATTCAGTTTGATCCTCAAATGGAGTGTTCAGTTTATAACTACACATGAAATGCGCTTAAAGCACTTGGGCTTTAATTTCAGAAACTTTTCAGCCTTTTGTGTCGATCAAATATTTTGTTACTTTGACAAAACCACTAAGTAAACTCCCTTGCAAAGCACAATCCCCTACACCATCAAAGCAGGGACCTGAGGGAAGACAGGAAGGGATTTTTTTTACCTAATACAAATGTTTGTGTGTTTGGTTCACCTCTGCCATCGGGTGGCACTGCACAGCTTTCTGAGAACCTGACCAGAGGAAAGGAGGTGGTGAGGTTTCTCAGAGGCTGTAGTCAGATTTTTGCCATTAAAAGGCAAAAGAATAACTGCAGTCTTGGACAAAAGTGGGTTATCACCGAAAACAGTGTCCGACGATAAGCCTTAACTATCCTCAGTCTGAAAGCAAGACAACAGGAAAAATTTGCTGGCATCGCTTCTGCCCTTTGCTTTGCTGGGCAGAAACTTCCCTCAAAGTCTACAGCTTTGAAACCGAACAACACATTAAATTTAAACTACCTGGAGTGCCACAAAAATAAGTGATTATACACTGTTTGCCCAAACCTGATTTCAACCCCTTCCTGAAAAGTGACAAAGCACTGAAGTCCCTGGGTCCCTTTATAATAACCACACAGAAAAAGGCCAAGTCTACAGCCACAGTTTCTTTCACTCAAGACATTTTAAGAGCCTACACATGCTTTCTGCTCTCTGGAAGCAAACACAGAGAAATAGCAACAACCTGCTTCCAATTAAGGACATGCAAACCAGATTTAGTCACATTTTGTCAGGGGAATCAAAGAAATTATGCAAAAAGGGGAAGTGAATTCTGTGCCAGCCCAAAAACTCATCTGGACGTCTAAGAAGGGCAGTGGTGATGAGTGCGTTTCGCAGGTCCACTATGAGTGCGGCAGTCACCCATCCTGTCATATGTACAGCTGCTGCACATCAAGGTTGAGCTCACTGTGAATCATTGTGACAGATTGTCTATACATTCACTTTATCATAGAAATTACACTGAAGTTCAAGGCCAGCAATAATCTGTAAGAAATCTGCTTTTCGCATCAACCAAGTCAAAAAAATAATTTCAATAATAATAGGAATCATCACGGTTTGTCATTACTGAGGAATATAGCACATACAATATATAAAGACAGGTGAGCTACTCTTCCATCTATTCAGCCATTGGTACAATCTGAAAGAAACACTTCAGATCACAGGTCTTCATGGCAGTGAAAAAGAACAACAAAAAGACATCTCTTATGTGTATCAAAAATTCACAAAATGCCCAGCATCAAGGAATATTCAAAATACATATAAGAAATCTGGTTAATAGGTGTAGCGTGATTCAATTGGTGAAATATTGCTTCATTAACAGACATTGTACAAGAACATGGATGTGTACAATAGAGAAACAAAGCATTTTTCATTTCTAGAAAAAAAAGGTCTGAAAGTGTGCAATAATATCCTAATAATAATAATAATAATAATAATAATAATAATAATAACAATAATAACCAACAAAAACAACAACAACGTCAAACAGCTGAAGAAAAAGCAGTATGTGGTAAGGCATTAAAGGAGTTTGTCCTTGCATGCCTGAGACTGAATGAGAATACTGGTTCTCATGTTAAAATGATGGTGAAAAATATATCAGAAACATCACTTTCACGTAAACAAATCAACCATAAAAAACAGATCATATAAAACCATATGTTCTGAAGGTCATTTTATACGAATTACACTTTTAACTGTTTCAGTATCAAAATAAATTTTGTGAAACACCCCTAAATTACTAATGGAGAATAAAAATTTAAGCCAAATGAAAACCGAAGGCAACTTCAGCTCATTTGCATTAGATGAAAAGGATCACGATTGTTCAAATGTGTAAAAGTAGTAAACATGTCTTTTGCTTCATGCACCAGTGTAATTCCCTTTAGCTTCTTTCTGGGAGGCTGTTAGGCGTATTAAAGATCAAAAAACAACTCAGCGAAAAATCAAATATACCCAGTTTAAGAAAAGCTTTACGTTTGATTTAGTTTTACACTTGAGCTATTAAGCTATCAGGCTTCAAGATGCCAGCCATAGAAGTGTTTTAGCCTAGGAATAAACTTTTAAATGTTGTCCAAATAATGTGTATTTGTTCAAACAACAAATAACAACAACTTGTGCTGACAGATGGACCAGGTGTGGGCTATGACACTGTACACTTTTGATTTTCTGACTAATTCCAAAATACCTTATGTGGTGAAAGAACTGGGTGACTGGTTTTACACCAGTGTTGACTGATCACAACCAATTCTGCATCCCGAGAGATAAAATCAGCCAAGTCGATAAGAAAAGCCACAAATGAAAGATTAATGAACTACAGAGAAACTCGATCAGAAATCAGAATGAACAAGGTCATTTTTTCAGCCATAACGCTTGCATGTGAATGATCGACAGCTGCTCCAGGTTAAAAGGAAAGAAATTCCATGTTCTGAAGCTTACAGGAGCTATAAGTAGGATTTCAAATAAAATTTTAATCAAGACATCATCAAATAATAACCATGCTACTTCACAGCAGTGGGTACAGAATTGGATTCTTTTACTGTAAATCAGGGCTGAAGTCAAGCTCCTGTTTTACAAGGAGCGGTTTAAACAGCAGCAAATATTCTATATGGAAATCACATTTTGGCAGTGTACGATGAGGAAATATTTTGGGTCCTAATCAGATATCTGAAAAGAACATTTTGGTGGAAAAAGATCCAATTTACACTACGCCCCCACCCAAACTCCCCCCAAACTTCGACCACCCAAGACCTGTATGGCATGTGAAGTCAGTTTCTTAAATTTTGCTTTGGTGCTGCAATGTAGTGAACAGGTTATGTTTATTAATAACCACTAGTTAGCACTGTGTTTACTGCATGTCTAACTAGCCTCAAATATTGATTAATCTCAGACTTGCTTCGCTTCAGTGCTTTATGACACTGCATGATGTACTTTTGTCTATTTTCATTCCAACCCTGACCAACTACATTTAGGGTAAGCAAAGTCAGTGGAATAAGGAAAAACGAAACATTTGATTTTTCGCTGAACTATTTCTTTAGGAACGCTGCCAGCTAAAAAAGGGGCACCATCACAGATTACTGTGTTTTAGCAGGGGAGGCCTTTAGGTTGAGCTTGGGGCACAAAAAAAATAGAAATATATCTGTCCAAGAAATGCTCTATTCAAACCCTGCCATTCTTCATAATCGTGGTGCACACTAGAGAACTACCAGAGAACACATGCAGGTAAAAGATTTTTGGTCCTTGTTGATGCCCAAACGAACAAAAACAAATTCTCAAACTTGCAGCTGTTCTTGAATCACCAATGTACTGCTGAGACTGATCATTAGGGAAACTGATGTGTTCAAATGAAGAACTTGCATTCATCAAAGGAGTGGAGATCCACGTAAATCACATGCACTCGCTGCTACCTTTACACATGGTGCTCGACAAGACACAAGCGTCAGTCTTCTATCCAAACCCCTGAGCTTACAAAAAACAAATTATTTTTCATCAAGAAATAAGAATTAAAAATCAGACTGGCTCAGTTAAATTCAGACCAGCATATTGATCTGGGCCAAAATGCACCTCGAATCTGATCCTCCGGTTCTTAGTGTGTGGAGTTCAGATATTTGTCACCAGTGCTTGGAACCCTACAGTTAAATACTGGTGTAATACTGTTATCAAGCATCGAGCCCATGCAAATGCTTACTAAAGGAGATTAAGAAAGGCATCTACAGTCATAAAATGTGAAAAAAGAGGGGGGCGAGGGGAATTTAACTTTTAAACTGACTTCAACATTTGTTTCCTTAACATATTTTCAGTTTCAGTGTTTTCAATGTGTTCGCTCCACCAAATCTACTCCCCACAACGAAAACAAAATAAGTGCTTGGCTTTCAAGTATTATAATAGTCTTTAAAACCAGAAATGTCATCCCTTTTTCAAAAGTGAAAAAAAAAAAAAAACATGAAAAAAACAGAAGCACAGAGAATGAGGTAGAGGGAGAGAGGAAAAACTAACCAAAGAACCATATGCGTGACAGACCAGGAAGTGACCTCTGTTAGACATTTGCAGCTCAATGCCTTCCACTCTCTTTTCCTCCCCCCTACCCCCTCTCTCTGTCCAGGACAGAACAGTAAGCAAGCAGAGGCCTGGGGAAAGGGATGATCAGTCGAGTTTCTTCTGAGTGGCGTGATGATCACTGGGGGTGAAATCAGCACAGAAGCCATTGGAGATGGGGCTAGAGGCTGTAGAAGTCGGGCTGCCCCAGAAGCCTGCATTATCTGAGTACAGAAACTCCTCAGCAAAGTCTGGCCGCTGCTCTGCAAAGCTCCGAAACATCTCTGCCACAAGAGGGCACAAGAGAACAACACAGAGCAAGCTTTAATACAACAATGAAAAAATAGAGAACCTTGTAAAAAGTTTGCACAGCCTTGATCTACAGCACATGCACTTAAACTGCTGGTCAGTGAGTTTCTCAATAGTCATATCAATTTTCCTCAAATAGCATATTTTTCCATGGACCTAGAAGACTTTTTTCAGCTAAAAACAGACCAAAAGCAGAGTCACCCTTGTATATTACAGACTGCAGACACAAACACCAATATTTTAAAACAATTCTAGCTCATTAAGGCAAAACACAATATGTTAGTAATTTTATCATGAGTAAAGAGTACTTAAAGCAATAGATGTAATAGATGTAATGATCAATTATTTCACCAAAAAATGTAGTTGGTTTATGTAACTGGTGATAAACAAACATGGAGTGTTAAAGAAGGAACCATTTACTGCTTTACTTCCTGAACTTTTAACTGCCATACATTAAAAACATCACAATATTCCAATGTTAAATACAAAAACAAACATTAATTTTTACCAAGATATTACTGCGACAACAGTACTAGCACCAAATGCCACCAAACCCCTTTCCTGCACTAGGGCTGAAGGTTAAATGGCACCTTTCTCCCCATGTAGTGCACTACACAGAAATTAAAATACAGATGCTGGCAAAAACAAAAATAAATAAACTAAATTAACCATAAAAATAAAAACAAAAAATAAAAATAAAAAAAATATATATATATAAATGTTTTCAAACAATCAGAAATTTGCAATTAAGCCACAATTTAACACTGGTTAAATAGTGCATGATTTGCTAGTAGAAGCCTTAATATTACAATTGACTAACAATTATTACGATGATAATTTTTCACTTTCAAATTTCAGCATGTAGTCAATTGCAAAAACCACCACCACACACACACTTCTTTATTCTTTAAACCTTTGTTCAGAAGCTTGTAGAGACCTTGGAACCATTGCACTCTTATTTGTTAAGGACACTAAAATGTGAAAAAAGCAATGCAAGCAGACTGAAATCACTTGAACCCTTTTCAAATAACTAAATAAAAGTTTTATTAATATAAAATAAATAAACAGAAACGAGGTTGTACTCCTTACCAAATGTAAGCTTCCCACTGTCTTCCACATCAATGGCACTGAAGAGACGGGATACTCTGAGCTCTGCCACTCCGAGAGCAGTGCGCAGGATACAGGCCAGTTCTCTTTCTGTGATTGCGCTGTCCTCCTCACTCTCGAACATCTAACAGAATAACAGTGAAACTAATGGGGTTAGCACTATACTCACCCAGGCATAGCTAGGAACCATGTAATGGAGTCTAAACATTTTTAAGAACACACAATAGTGTTTTTGGTAGCAGTGCAGAGATAGGAGGATAAGTAGCATCTTATGGCTAGATTTCCACAAATGCACAAATGGAGAAAAAAATGTTTTTTATGAACGCTGGATCGAAGGGAAAAGAAATAGAAGATCTGATATGTGCAGCATGTCACATGATAACAGTAGCAGCCAATGCATTGCATGAGCATAAGAGTAAGCAGATCTGTTCTGATGCCTTTAGTCGTGTATGGTGCAAAAGCCTTTGTTCTAACTCTTCTGCAGCAACACGCTACAACATTCAACATGACCCTCCTTCCTAATCATCCTTAATACACAGCACATGCTCTTGCTTTCACATGGATGACTGAAATATCTGTCTTTCAGGTGACTCTCTGCAGAAAGTCATCAGTTTAAACCCTGTTGCTTAAATAGTTTTAACTTTAAACCCATTGGTTGCTTTAAGTAGTGTAGTGCCTGTTTTATTTCCTATTTTTGTAGTATAAAAAACGGGATCAGTTTTTCATAACCAGCGGTTGTTGTGGATCATATACTAGGGAAGTATTTGTTTTCCATTTGAGTGAATTGTTTTTAGGTGGTTAAACAGCCATCATAATATGCTTCTATTTGTAAAAAATATTATAATTATAAAATAAAAAATATTAGACTGACACTGGCATCAGCAGATAGCCAAAGCTGTGGTAAGAAAACAAGTCCCCAAAATGCTAATAGCCATTGTATGTAATATGTAAACGCAATCAGAAAGAAACAATTTCAAATGTTCAGTTCTTACCCTGAAAGCTAGCTTTATAGTTTCCAGTGTTTTGGCAGGTCTACAAACAACAGAGAAGGCGATCACAAACTCCCGGATGTCCATCGTGCCGTCCTCATTCTGCAAAGCCAAAATACAAAGGATGCTCAACTCTGTCCATAGCTAAAGAACTATTCACACAGTTTCATGACTATAACGGATTAATCTACTTTGACATGAACACTCTTCCACTCTTAAATGAACTATTTGGATGATCAAAAATGGGAACAATTATTACAGCTCTATCAGGTTCAGCACAGTCTCAGCAACAAAAAACGCATAGGCAGAACTATGTGACACTTGAACCCTGTTAGAGAACATTATGCCATAGACAGGTCAGGGTGGCATATAAGAGCTGGGGCCTGGTTACGTAGCAGAGTTTGAGTGTAAGGCTAAACTATCAAGATAGCAAGACAAACTGCTAGTTTAAACTACTGCTCCCACACAGGAGAAAAAAAGAAAAAATCAAGAGCCTACTAGTTGCTATAGCATGAGTTTATTGTACAATTTCATGTTTCAGAAGAGAGAAAGAGAGAGAGCAAGAGAATGAGAGCAAGAGAGACAAAAAAAAACAAAACAACCTTTTGCTCATTCTATGATTAGAAGCAGTGATACTTTAAAGACAACATGGAGTCGTGTTGCTCTGGTAGGAGGACTGGTCTGAGAAGATTAAAAATGATTAAAAGAGGAAAAGGATGGATGACAGGACACATTAGCAGTAGCTAATTCACTTACCTCATCAAAAAGAGCGAACATGTCTCGGAGCACATCAGAGAGCGGCAGGTCCAGAAACCGAGTAAAGTCCTCCAGGCTCTGCCTCTGACCCTGCAGCTTACGTGCCCTTTTACCATACTCTTTCAGGAGCTTCTCCGAGTTTTCACGCTTTAGCCTGAAAAGCATGCAAGAACAAGCACACAAACACATACAAACCTCATGTGACTCAAGTAATAATAAGATATGCACAGCTGAGAATGTGGGCAGAGGTTATGGTTGGGCTTTTGTTGGTATGTGCATGTCTGCTCACAGTTATAACGGTCACGTGAAGTAAACAGTGAGTCAGTATGCGCCTGCTCACCAACACTTCTTCAGAACACAGCCATTAATAGAACATACAAATTTAGCTGTATATACTTTGTGTGGGTGAGTGTGTGAGTATAAAAAAAGCCCTTAAACAAACAAGCATCTGTGAGAATGTGCAAAGCAATGTGACATTTCTTACAGAGGATTTGTATTGTCAATGTGCATGCGATGTGACCGTGTTCACAGAAACTGAGCTCGGTAACCTCTTCACAAGCTTGCTCGGAGTCATTCCCTTAAAATTCTTGGTGTGTGTGATGATGGAGGCATGCATTACAAATGAACATTTGGGGAGTAAGAGTGTAAAGTTTAATTATATATACATTTAAGTATTTCTTTGTCATTGGACAAACTTACAAAATCAGCGAGAGGTCAAATAATTATTTCCTTCACCCCACACACACACACACACACCCCACACACACACCCACCCCACACACACACACACACCACACACACACACACACACACCACACACACACCACACACCGCAAAAAATTAGCATATTGTGATAAAGTTCATTATTTTCTGTAATGTATTGATAAACATTAGACTTTCATATATTTTAGATCCATTAC
>JBBPDA010000009.1:18796194-18806748 GCA_037974385.1 Arnoldichthys spilopterus
AATTCTGGAAAAGATTCTCTTCTATAATTGTAGACCTTCCTTGGTAATTGTAGTCTAATACAAAGAGACCTCACAGTGATGTAATAACACCAGTTCATAGAAATTATGCCCCTATTTTTGTTGTTCTGAGAGATGAGGCGTATGGCTAAATGGAGCTTGACATGACATAGATCATTTTAGCCTCAGGTTCAATGCAGGGCTCTACACATTTTTGGTGATGGCCTAATTAGAGGTAGAATAAAAAATCTTTACAGTACATTTAATACAGTTTTTTAATTTAATTTGAGACATAAACCACAGTATAGTTTTACAGATTGCGCTGTAATAATGGTGAATATTTAACTTGGCTAACATTGTCTTTAATGAGGCTTTTTACAAGGGGCAGGCTGATATTATAGAGAACCCATGTAGGTTTTGCTCTATATAAGAATACTGCACACCAGAAGGTCCCTGAAGGCCTTTTTTTTTTTTTACCTAGATCAGCTGTGTTACATTAGGACTGGAGGTATGCTCCCCACGTGGTAGACCTGGGTTTAGGGGCATTATACTAACACACAAACACTAGAGGGTGCCTGCAAGTCATCAATGAATGGGAGTGAACATGGCTAAATGGTTAAAATGTGAATTAAATACTTTTCTAGTCATTCATATAGGAACTTCCTATCAGTGAGTAAAGAAAGTAAAGACATTTGAGAAAAGAGACAGATACTGGCACACATATCTAGCCTAGTCTTTCAATCACTCCATTTGTAGCATAGAATATTTTAGAACCTTTAGTCTCTAAAAGTGAAAAGTGCTAAAATTTGGTGATGGCTTCTTCAGGTTTTTGCTGATTTGTCTAAAGTGTGTCTCTTTTTTGCAGATTTCTTTTTTCACTTTTGCTATGCTCATCCAGGACCTTGAAAATAAGTGAACATTCTCTGTTCTCTTCCCATAAACACGAACCAGACCGAGACAGTTTTGCTAAACCTGCGTCTTTGCCTATTGGAGTGGAAAACATGATGGTGTATTGAGTTATAATATCACACATCCTCTCCTACAGCAAACTGGGCCAGCTTACCCTCCTCATTTTCACAGTCCTCTGCGTCCGCCTTATTGTAGCCTGTGTTTTGTAATTGCAAAGTGTCAAAAGCAAGTCACCTGCCGCCAAGTGTCCCTCAGCTTCGCCTCGAGTTTTTACATGGAGACAGTGCTGTCAAAGCTAGCCTCAGGCCGCCCGGATAGGGTCATGACATTTGCATACGGTGAACATCGCTGAGGCTGGATTAATGGCAAGGGAAAGGGGGAGAGCTGGTGGAAGAGAAAAAAAAGGTCTCCCTTTCCCTGCTCGCCACCGCTGAAATTAAAACGGAAGAAATGCAATTTAAAGACATGAAGTAAACAATCACCTAACACTTGTTTCTGCCGCGGACACAATTTCCTGGGCCTTGTCCAATTCCGTCATAGCCCAGGGGCCAGTGCATTTTAACATGTGGTTCTACACCACTGATTAGAATTGTAATTCAGGTGTAAAATCAATCCATATGACATTTCGGAGAATGAAACATCGGGGTTTTATACACCACCAGTGAGCTGCCCGTTTCCCTACAGAGGAGAAAGTCAGAAAATGACAAGCTATTTTCTGCAGGTATGGCAACACAACAATTGTCTCCCAACAACTTACAGGACTAGTTTTAGTTGTAAAGCAATAGATAACACATACAATCTCAGAAATACAACATCTATCTCTGGCAGCTGGTCTCTTTACCAACGTATATTTCATTTCACATTAAAATCTCCCATTGATTAGGCGTAAATAAACAAACAAATCCTACACAGCTGCTCAAACCATCAGATTCTGTTGCATTGAAAACTCCTATGGCTTTTTGAGTTTATAAAAGAAAAGTTGATAATCAACTCTTGTTCTGACAATTTCATTCAAAAAATCCTAGACCTGGCTCCACTTTAGTGTACCTATAAGAATATTTGCTGGTAAATATTGCCGTGCAAAGGGCGTTGCACTTCAATTTAAGCTCCAACAGCAGCAGGATGTTTGGAAGTAATACTGTACGTCTGCTAAGTCTGCTGAGATGGCGAGGTCCATGCAATATTACACCCCCTCCCCCCAGGGCTTGGAACGAATGACCAGCAACAGAATAGCTGTTGTTTCATTAAGAAAAAACAATGTTTAACCAGCACAGCTGGCTGTCATTCACATGTGGCCCTGCACCAAACATACACCACAACAAACACAGGCATGAGAGCATGCAAATGGATCTTTTTAGGGTATTCTTTACACTTTTTTACACTATCTTTAAATATAACTGCATGTTATGTAGCATGTTAGTTAGCTGTTCATTATTCAAAAGATCAATTTGACAAAAATGTGCACAGTTGTAGCACAAAATGTAGTCAATCACAAAAGATATGTTGTCTAAAGTTTGCTTCGTTTGGCACAAAAGTTACAAAGATAATGTTGATAACAAGTAATGCAGGTATATATCCCACAAAACGAAATGCCTAAATCATCACACACTAAGCGGTTAAGTAATCTCAAACAGACTTGCTGTGGTTTCTGACACTAACACACAGAGAAAAACAGTAGAGCCATCTTGAATTTTGTCTGTACTTTTGTCTATTTTTGTCATGCAGATTTAAAAACCACCAATCCAAGCATGTTTCTTTTCAGTGCATTTATTGGCTGTAAAAAGGCCTCAGCTAATGCTGCTTAGCTTTCATATGAAAGTCATCTGTAGGGCAATGATTGAGTCTAGCCCTTTTCATGTGCTTCATCATTCAGTGAAAGTTGAATGTTCTCATGAGATGAGACTGTTTCACAGTTAACTGTGTGGGTTTTTGAAGCTAGTTTTGCAGACAGCAAAGCCAAGTGCTCTGTATGTCAGTGACAGGTGTGGCATACTGCAGACAGGATCCAAAAAAAGAAAAAACACACGGCCTGCTCTTTGAAACTAAGTCGATCCTTTGGAAGAGCACCTTCGATGTCCTCAAAGAGAGATGAGAGCGATAGAGGGGTAACCCAAACCACAGCGGGCGGCGGCCAGGCTGTTGTTAGACAAGAGGGATCTTTGTGGTGAACACAAGTGCTTGGCTGTCCTCTAACATGCCTGTCTGTCAAGGCCGGCCTCCCCGAAAAACACCTGTACAGTGTAATTTTAAACGGCCCAGAAATGGCAAACCGCTTCGTCAGATTACACAGTGCGACAGGTCGCTCCTTTTGCTCTCTGCAGGTGTCACAGAAAAGCGGCTCAGATAGAGAAGGCCCAACCTGGGGTCAGACGGTCGTTTCCGTACCCTTGTCAACTGCGAATGTCAACTGCGAATGCTCTTGCAAAGCTTTGATGTAGAAGGCTGCAGGGTTTCCAAGGCCTTGGCGAAGCCTGTCGAGAAACTGGAGATGCTGTACAGATGCATTTGTTGAGGAAGAAGTATCAAACATTGTGGTTTGCTTTTCCAAAACGTCTGTCACATTTGTTTACTTAAGAATGATTTAACAGCAAGTTAATCTTCATTACAATTTAACAAATAACACCTGAATGTAAAAACATTTAGTTTTTTTTGGACCAACTTGGTCAAACTTTATACAGTAAAATGTTATTCTGCAAGACCACATTGATCATTGATTCATGGTAGTGTCACGAATGTACAGTGATGATTAAGGAAACAAGTGCAGCGCTTATGTAAAACAAAAAGTTTAATGAACAATGAAGGATCGGAAAAACACGAAACATAAACTCGAAACACAAATACAAAAAACAAACGGGAATACCGTGAACCATGAAACACACTCTGGAAACAAGGAATGAAGTTAACGAACCGCGACAAGACAGGAAACACAGGGGTTTAAATAATCAACATAAACACAAGACACCTGGAGCAGGAAGGTGAATAGGAAAACGAGGATCAGGTGGGAGGCGGGGCAAGGGTGCAGAACACATGAACACGAGGCATTAAACAACAACAAACTGACACGTGGAAAACACAAAGACGTATACGTTACATAGGCGGACCTAGGCGGTGACGGCGACATCAGGGTGGAGCTAGGTGGTGACAGCTAAGTCAGGGCGGAACTAGGCAGTGACGGCGACGCGGTACTCCCAGGGTTCAGGGTCTTGAGGGCGGGACACGGTGACTTTAGCGCAGTGAGGGTGGGATTTGGCTGTATCTTCAGTGCAGAGACAGAGCTGCTCGCCGATGTTGAGGTGTGGCTCGGCGATGTGGGGGCGTGGCTCGGCGATGCGGGGGCGTGGCTCTGCGATTTAGACGATGTGGAGGCAAGGCTTGGCAACTTGGAGGTAGGGCTCTCTGATGCAGATAGCGGTGGCATTGCATGGCAACTTCCAGCTTATCTGGCCCTTGCCTCGCCGTCGTCTGCATGCCTACCTCCCCCGTGATGCGTTGCAACGTTTGTGAGGGTGTTTCCCTTGTCTTTCGCACCACACAGGTGTTGCTGGTCGCTTGGAGGGGCTCGGGTGGTGATTTTGCTCTTTGTGCTCCAGGTGCTGTTGTAAGTACCACAGCACCTGGAGCACCCGGGGGGCGGGGCAGGGCGACTGAAAACGGCACCCCTGAGTGACAGAGCAGCTGCAGGAGCTCCCTCGTCTGCTGGCTCATCATTGCACTTTCCCCTGCGCTTCTGCCGTTTACACAAAACGCTGCTAGCAGCCTTGAGTTCGTAACCCCTGCGACTCTGTCACAGGCACATTTCCAGTCTCTTCCCCAGACCTCTCAGCCACCCCTCACCTGTTTTCTCCACGACCAGGTTCAACGCTGGGCAGCGCAGGGCTACGCTCTCCTTAATATCTCCTCCTTCCCATTGCCACTGGTTGTATGCCTTAGTCCACATTCCCCGGTCCGGCTTCGGATAAGCGGCTGCTTCCATAGAGGCAGTTCATTCTGTCATGAATGTACGTTGATGATTGAGAAAGCAAGTGCAGCGCTTACATAAAACAAAAAAGTTTAATGAACAACTAAAGATACAAAAACACGAAACATAAACTCAAAACACAAACACAAAAAACAAATGGGAATACTATAAACCACGAAACACACTCTGGAAACAATGAATGAAATTAACGAACCGCGACAAGACATGAAACACAGGGGTTTAAATAATCAACATAAACACAAGACACCTGGAGCAGGAAGGTGAATGGGAAAACGAGGATCAGGTGGGAGGCGGGGCAAAGGCGAAGAACACACGAACACGAGGCATTAAACCACAACAAACTGACACGTGGAAAACACGAGGGGGCGTATACGTTACAGGTAGTGATTATTGGTGTACACAGATGTACATTGACAGGACAGTTTGTTATAATGCCTTCCCTTGTAGCTCTACCTTGAAGATAAAATTTGCCATCCACTAGAATATATATAGGTGATGGGCTACTTTTAACCTAGCATTGCCACTGATGTATAGAAACCCCAGCACCGTTTGGGTTTTCAGTTGTTCTGGATTGAAGGCAGTGGTCATATATAGAACGATAAGACCCATTTGAATAGTTAAAACTTCACATGTTTTTTATTTTTAATTTTTACTGTTAAATTTTTTCTGTGTTCAAAAATGCAAAATGAAAGTAAGAATTTAAAAAAATAGATACATTCGTTTTTTTACACTGTGATTATATGATTTTTACATTACAAGGTAGATGGAGTTCATAAAATTATCAGAGGTTAAAGTTCCCAGAAAAGAGGACAGTGAGTGTATACATATGTTACAAAACTTATTTTCTAGTATCAGTAATGATATTTGTGAAAAATATACTTCATTTAGTTTTAGCCAGTTTGTGGTCAGCTGTTTCATGACCATCATGGTTTAGGTACTGGATCTCTGTATAAACAATTTAAAAAAACTGTTTACCTCCACTTTAATTCTCATTAATTATAATTGTACTTATCATCTTTAATGTGAGGACAGAAAATTGCTTTCTTCAGCCAACTGGTTCATAAGTTGGCAATGCAAGTAGAAGTGAAAGAAAAGAAGCAGGAAAGAAAAATGATGCTGGACACTCACGAGGTATCGACAGGGCTGAGTGTTAGCTGAGTGCACCCTGATCTCCACCTGTGCTTAAAGTGAGATAAGAACTAGGGCTATTGACCCCAGCATTGTTTGTTATTTAAAGTTGCAGGCCTAAGGTAAGCTTTGGAGCACCTCATGTTTATCCCCTTTGTTGAGATTAAACCTTTTTTGTTTTGAGTTATTTTAAAATACAGTTAAATTGTGTTTATTATAATTTACTCATGTAAATATTTATGTACTTTTTTAGGTAATTACAAAATGCATTATGCAGCCACTTTACTAATACAGTTGGAACACCAAATGCAATAATTTAAAAATCATGTAATTTTATATTTATTTCAAAATAGAACAAAGAAGTATTGAGCAGCTAGAATCCTATATCAGGCAAGAATGATACTTCAACTCCAGCAGTTGGTCTCATCAGTTCCCAAACATTTACAGAGTGTTGTTAAAATAAGAGGTGATGCAAAGTATTTTGAAACATTTTGTTTGCATTTTTCCAAACTGAGCATATATTTTTAAAAAAACTTACATTTCATGTTTTCTTCATTCTGTTTTCAATAAAGTAATGTCATTCTGTTCTGATTATGATTTACCACAGTGTCCAATTTGTTTTGGAAACAGGGTTATATTTACACATTCAATAATTCCAGGGCACATTAGTGTTTGAAACACTAGTCTAGCTAGCCTGACTCATATGATGTTCTTGCTTTGATAAAATGTTGAAATCTTAGTCTTCAGGCTATAATGTGTTTCCCCTGTAGCAAATGTATGAAGCACATGCAACTATACCACTGATCTCATGCATTTCACTCCAGTTGCCCTCATTTTGTTGATTTTGATTTCATGTTGTGAAAGTTTTGGAAGAGCACAGTGCCTCACATTTTATTCACTTCAATCTTAAAATAACTAAAAATGGTGTAATTTCCAAATATAAATGAAAATATTTCTGGATTGGGCTAAAACCTGTGTTTCAAGATCCTAACATTGCCCAGTCAAACTCCATGATGACCATGGTAAAGAGTCTGTTGTGTTGCAGCTCAGTCAAATGTTGTTACTTCAGTGAAAATGGTCACAGTTTCCAGCCCAGTCAAAGTGTTACTGTGGTGAAAAGTATCTACTGCAGTGAACACTGTCCCAGCTTGCGACCTAGTCACAGACTCCACTGCCAATGTTAAAGCTCTCAGTTTGCAGCCCAGTTACACTTCACTGCTGTGTTGCAAAGTCTTTTAGCCGAAACTAAGGCAATGCTATAAAAACCCCGGGGCCACTGTAAAAACAAATACTTGTCACACCCAGAAACACACACAAACACACACACATACTCTAAGAGTTCTCTCTTTGCTTTTGAAGTTAAAGCCTTATTCAACAAAAATGCTCCTGAATTGAAGTTAGAACTTTACTAAGAGCTAGAAGTCAGTGTATCGTTCAATTTCTAAAGATGAGAGTAGTTTAAGAAGAAAGGAGGGCAAACCAAACTGTTATCACTGGAAAGCTGTTATTGCCTTTAAGTCTCACTAATGTGCTCTGTTACTCTCTGCTGGCTGAAATGACCTTGTGGTCACTAGCTGATTTGCGAGACAAGCGCAGCAGATCAAATCCACTTCATGACATCTATGCGTCCAATTAACAGGGGCAAAGTGAACACGACTGGTCCATCAGTTGGGGCAGCTTTTTCCACAATTAAAGGGCTAAATCAAAAGAATTGCCCTGCATTTGTCAGCGGACAGCCCAATGTCAAACATGCCTGAAGAAAGAGAGTGAGCGTAGACACTTGCTTGACAAGGCAGATCAAAAAAGCCTGAGGCCAAAAACAAAAGTTGTGACAGGGCTCAGGGTCCAGCATGGCCTGCTTCTGGCCTTCCTCAGAAATGCAGGGAGGTGCCCTTCACCACCTACTTGTCTGTCAGCATTACAACAAATGGGGCCCTCTTGGTACGCAAACGATGCCGCAGAGGGGCAGACATGTTTCAGACTAATGCAGCGAGCATCTGTGGTGATGACGGCGATATCAAAGTGCTGAAATTCCTTTTGCATTTCCTCTAGGAGGTGTCCAGCATAGTGGACAATAGATCCTTTTTATGTAGCACTCGGGGGCCGCTGACTTCTACCTCCTTTCTATCATTCCAACAAATGTATATTGGTTGAGCTCAGTGACATGAGAGCACTCTAAAGTGTCAGTTGAGCCGGAAAAGCTCCAAACAATTGCACCACAATGTTAAACAGACATGGTTTCAATATGTCCCAAAAATGCTCTGGAGTATAATTCCAGCTGCTTGGAGATTCAGTTATACAGGCGTTGTGTAACAGGCTGTTTGTGTAACAGCCTGTTAGACATATTAAAGTAATGTTTAACACAGTGTGGGCTACAGTACAGACATATTTTGTGGACATATTTTTTGTTTTAAGGCAGAACATTAGGCTAAGAGGGTTTGTTTGGTCTTTTTTTTTCAGAACTCTGAGACCCCTTAATGTTATTTTATTCATGTGTTTTGTCTTTATTTTCTTTATTAGAAGCCAGGCAGTAAAGGTGCAAGGCACCTATTATAATTGTTAGAGTTTTTCACTACTGTCATGTAAGTCTACGGCAGCACATAGAACCCCTTGTTGGATTATAATGAAATTTGGCACATTGATAGAGGACTGTCCAAAATATCCAGGAACCAAATTTGGGGTCAAAGTTTGTACTGCCACCAACAAATTATCTGTATTCCAGTGCACCCATTGCTGTTTGTTTGACATTTTGGATTTTCCACCAATTTTTCATAGAGGCTCCTTTTTCAAACTAGTCCTAGATCATTGATTATGTCACCACCAAATTTATATGCATTATCTACAGAAGGTCCTGACTAAAATGTATTTAGAAAATGTTGCTTGGGCAAATGATATGGCAGCTAATGAAATCTGATGGCAAAGCCATCATAACTGGAAGTGAGCCTGAGTTTAGCAATACTTTCTTGGAGTAACACCAAACTTGGTACACTTTATAGGGAGAATATTGAATGCCAGACAACTTTCATTAAATTTGGGAACACTATACCAAGAAAAACTGAAAAAAATTCAAATTCCTATAACCCTAGCAGATGTTTTCTTCTGCAAAATATCCTATATGGGATATTATAAACACTCACTGTCAGCCATTTTGTCTTTTGTCCATTTTGGTATTATTGTTTTTTCATTGTTTTTCCAGGGAAGGTTCTAGCAGTTCTAGCTGGATTTTGGCACCCTCATAGAGCACAGTTCATGGTATCCAGGCACCAAATTTTGAATTATACCATCATTCTCTGTAATGCAACCAACAGGCGAAATTTCAGAATACATTTTTAACTTTTAAACTACTTGGTACTTGGTTAAGATCCTTGAATCATGATGAACGAATGACTTTTTAGCTGTATTTGATAACAAATAAATAAATAAATAAATATATCTAAAAAAACACTTTTGTGGATTTATCCTAAACAATTGACCATAAAAGTTCCTGACTGCTAGCTGCTTTACTGATTATTAATGTTGTAACTGTTGTTGTGGCTCTTGTTATAATATGATTATAATTAATTAAAGAACAACAAGGACACATATTTAAAATGATAAGCTCAGAGTTAAGCTTAACATGTTTGAGACAGTCTTATCAAAATTCATGTGAAATCTATATGGTATATAGATTATCTATATCAGATCAAACAAACTGCTCTCAGAGGAACACATTTTTTTCCAATGCTTAGTCTTTACTATGGGAAGTACTTCAGTACTGACTGCCACCAGCTGGAGGAGCTCTAGTGATGTTCTTGCAGTTGGAGGATCAGAGAGAGAGAGAGAATTTTGGGGTGACAGTATACCCACGCTCAGGCAAGCCAGATCAACCCTGTTACTCCTCTGTGCTGTAGAAAGAGCCACATGGTTGGAACAGTGGAAATGCAATGCTCCTTGATAACTGTAGCAGTTACTTCTTTTCCTCTGTCATCCATCAGATAGGAGGAACCCAAGAGTGTGTGCTTGTGTGGGTTTCTGTGTGCTTGCATGTCAGGCAAGGCCTTGTCTTAAACAGAGAGAATCCTGTGTTGGGATAATTATTATGATTTACATATATTGATTTATACCTGTAATGTAGCACAAGTAGGCATGAGATATTGTCATGCGTCATCGTCCGATGAGCTGATTTTTTTAATGCTGTTTTACCAGACCACATTAATGCCTGTGCATCTTCTAAGCCAGACAACAATATCGACAACATTTATGGTGGTACTGTTATGAAAATGTTTTTGTAATACTGTATTGTATTATTGGTTATATTGCTGTTTCCATAATTGTACAATCATTAATGTCCTGCTTAGATTCATGCCCATCCTATGCCAATGTTTCTGATAAAGTGTCTGGCTTCCGGACATATCAACTTAAATAGTTAGACATCATGTAAATTATCTTAGCAATAATGTGACATGTTCATACCTGTAACACCAAACGCGCGCGCACACACACACACACACACACACACACACACACACACACACACACACACACACACACACACACACACA
>JBBPDA010000009.1:18806848-18834325 GCA_037974385.1 Arnoldichthys spilopterus
GACCCGAAAAAAAAAATGGCAAGGAAGGTTCTTTCTCCCGACAATCAGAGAAAGATTTGGGAGAGGGCATTTGCCTTGCCATTTTTCTTGCCGCGTCGATTTGATGCCCACCTGGCTTGGCGAGGGTTGAGGCGTTTGGCGGCACGGAGGTACTCAAGGTTCTTATGGTCCGTGAAGACCATGAAGGGAAACTTGGCCGCCTCCAACCAGTGCCACCACTCCTCAAAAGCCAGATTCATGGCCAACAATTCCCTGTCCCTGACGTGGTAGTTCCTTTCCGCAGGAGTCATCTTCCTGGAAAAGACACACAGGGCAACAACTTGTTACTGGTGACGTTATGCTGTGACAAAACTGACCCTACCCCATTACTCGATGCGTCCACCTCCAGGACGAAGGGTCTTTCTGGGTCGGGGTGTTTGAGGATCGGGGGCTGGGTGAACTTCTCCTTCAGGTCCCAAAAGGCTCTCTCAGCCTCCTCATTCCACCCCAGAAGTTTGCTGTGTGTCACCTGTTTCTTAAGGAGAGAGGTCAGCGAAGCAGCAACCGAGCTAAATCCCCTTATGAACTTCCAGTAAAAGTTCGCAAATCCCAAGAACCTTTGCAATTCTTTTACCGTGGTAGGTCTGGGCCAATTTAGCACTGCGCTCACCTTCTCCCCATCCATTCTCACCCCCTCCGGGCTGATGATGTACTCCAAGAACGGAACCACGGACGCGTGAAATTCGCACTTCTCCACCTTGACGTACAGCTGGTTGTCTAATAACCGACGTAACACTGCCCGCACATGTTTTACGTGCTCAGCGTGATTCTTTGAGTAAATAAGAATGTCGTCCATGTAAGTTATGACCGTCTTTCCTAGCATGTCCCAAAATATCTCGTTAATAAACGACTGGAAAACTGCCATTGCCAACGAGATGCCATACAGTGCCACCAGGTACTCGTAGTGACCGTTGGTCATGGAGAAGGCGGTTTTCCATTCGTCTCCCTCTTTAATGCGCACAAGATAATAAGCTGATCTTAAATCTAGCTTTGTGAAAATTGTTGCCCCTCATACCTGCTCCAATGCTGCAGGCACCAGCAGCAACAGATAATGAAATGGTGTGATTACCTCATTCAGCCCCCTATAATCTATACAGGGTTGTAAACCCCTGTCCTTTTTTTGAACAAAGAAGAAACCAGCTGACGCCTGGAAGGAGGAGTTCTCTAGGGCTTCTTGAATGTAAGGCTCCATGGCCTCTGTCTCAGCTCTTGAAAGGGGATAAGTAGGCCGATGAGGGGGCATGCACCCTGGTTTTAAATTAATGGCGCAATCCCAGCGTCTGTGTGGCGGCAAATGGGTGGCTTTCTTCTTACTGAAAACCTCGGCTAGGTCTCGGTATTCAGCAGGATATTAGCTTTAACGACATTCCCAGCACCTTTGACACTAGTGGCGACCAACCAATAATCTCAGGGCAGGTCCACGAGATGCATTGTTGTGTCTTTTCAACTAAGGCAACCCGTGCACGAGCTTGGGCTCTGTCGCTGAGATTACCAAAAAAAAAAAACTCAGCATTTGCCTGTGCACTGCCCCCACGGTTACGGCGACGGGCTTCGTGCGTTTGCTTTGTTTGCCCTGACCAATCGGCCTCCCATCTAACACCAACACGGGCTGCTCAAAATACATGAACTCGAGGTCCAACTCCTTCGTGAGTTGCTCCTCAATCTGAAAAGCCGGCGCTCCGGCGTCAGGGTTGGAAAAGTCGCAAGGGGCACTCAGTAGCAACAACCCTCACTTAAGCTTGGCTCAGCTCAGTCCGTCAATGTTCGATACTGTATCCAGCTAAGGTCACGCTTAGGGAAGCACTCTTTAAGCAGCACTAACCTGGTGCTGCGCGTTCGATACTAACACCCTCATTCGTTGAAAGTTCGACAGCACACACGAGTATCCTCCGTGCTCTCCCCGCGCTCCAGCCCTGCCTATATTTCCAGGTGATGAGGGGACTAACTAGCCACACCTGGAAATGGTTGGGCCAGTCAGTATTCCGGGGATGGAGACCGGAGCCGACTGTCTGGTGGCGGTAACCCCACCTCAACTGGAGGGCGTCTTACCCATTCCCTTGTTTTTGTTTACTAAAGTGTTTTTCTTATTTTCATTCCAATATTGTCTTCTGGTTCTGAGACTGCAACTGATAAACCTGAAGAAAAATAAGTGCAGTTATGAGGTTAGCAATGCAGGCTGTAATATTAGCTTATCTAATGCAATAAAACAAAACAGCAGCTTAACCTCCATGTCCTTTTTAGGGCTCTGTAGAAAAGGGTCCATACAGGTTCATTTTAATCATCAAAGTTAAAAGTGTAAATGTACTTTCTGCAACAAAGCATTTCTGGTAAGAGTATGGATGTGAAACACTTGCCTCTACTCTGGTAATCCAGTTACTTATCTGCTGAAAATAATGCTTAAAATGAATGGCACCTTTAACATTTAACATCAAGCTGAATGCAGGCCTTTGGATTCAGAGGCATCTGAGTGTGATGTTGTTTCCAGTCGGATATGGCATGCTTGTTTGTTAAACTTAAACAACATAATCACTATTATGAATATTTCTGATTTGGGCCTTTAAGCTTGCGACAGACCATGAAAGTGTGTTACTTAATTGTATCAATGTATGAGTAATTTATAATGTATAATTTGTGTATTTCTGCATTTTCCAAGAGACCCCTGGGTATAATGGTATTTCACACTCCCTAAAGACTAAACATACAGACACACAGACACCACAGGCATAAACAACAGAGCAAATAGAGAGCCTGTGGCACTAGTTTTATTAGGAGAGTGAACTTCTCCATGAGTGTATCAGAATCAAATGAGCACATGTTCTCAATTTTAAATGATACAGATGATCATTGCAGACATGCAGACATTTCCATGTTATTTTATTTACTCTTTAAACTGAACTGTTCATTTAAAGGTAGAGCAGTAAATGTACTTGTTGCTGTGAAATACTCACCAGAATTTATGACAGGTTGAATTTAGCATATTGTTGGTTCTGAAACAAAATCTCATATGTTTACAATAATTTTTCAGGAGAAAGAAAATTATTTAACCTGAAATGGAAGGTTGTTTATCCTAAGGTATTTTAGTCCATTTCTGTTTTTTTGGATAGTGAGGAAGTGAGGAAGTTGTGGTTTCTAGTTGAGGAAAAAAAAGTAGGATTTTGCTCAGGCAATGCCACTATTTTGTATTTTCACCAACAGTTATAACCAGACTGAGCAGACATCAGTATCTTGGAATCATCCACAATGTAAAAAGGGTTGGTTTGCTATAGTTATTCTAACAGTAGTGAGAATTAGTCAGAATTCCAACATAGTAAACTGATTATAGCGGGTTTGGTGTTAATATATTTTTAGGATTTTGCAAAAAAAGGCCAGTGTTCTCCTGCTTCCACAAAAAATCAGGCACCTATGCTCCATGACTACTATAACCTTAATTTGAGATCCTCATAGAAGTGTAGGGCTTGACAGAAATACCATTATTTAAAAATAGAAATACTTTAAATACTAAAAAGAGCACTAATAGAAATCCACAATATTACATTTAATAATAATGACAGAGCTGTTACAACAGCAAGATTAATATTCAGACTCTTTCTACAAGTGTTCCTTAGATGAATAGAGAATGAATAGTGTTAAATGAAAAGAGAAGAGAAAAAAAATTCAGATTTCATTTTAACATCAAGATTACAGCCACTGGCTACAATTCAATAAACATCCATATCAGTATATACATTTTAACACTGGACTAAGACCAAGGCTCCCTGAGGCCCCTGGGTACTGACCCCATTTTGACCCAGTTCATAATCATCAATAATGTCAAATGCTCATCATGTTTATCCTGTTATTGGCCATGCAGCTATTGTTTGCAATCAATGACAACCAATTTCAAAGTGGATGCTTTCATTTAATTCCAGTTTAATTTCAACATATTTGTCTTCGAACACTTGACTACTTAACTCGAAAGAAACTTTATTGGGTTTTGCTTGGAAAAAGCAGACTAAGTGCACTGACAGAGTGGTCTGTGAAGAGCAGCATATCAGCATTTAACAATGGTGTTGTATCTGTATGTCCACCTCTGCTACTTTGTAGCTTTACCTAGCTGGAGTACAAATAGAAACTGTACCTCATTCATTGATGCAAAGTTTATATTAGCCATTGTCTTGTGTATCTTCAATGGTCAGTTTCTGACCACAGATGGTTATAGTCTGCAAAAATCTCTGCTCAGATAATCACATTGTCTCCAGGCAACATCAGCCATTATTTCAGCTTAGACAACACATGACAGCCAACATCAACCAAATTATGACCAGTGGCATTTCAAACAGTTCGTAAGGATGTGTAGTTTGAAAATGTATAGTTTTATTAATAAAATATTGATTTTTGTACTCAGATGATTTTTTTTGCTAGCTAGCCTTAGGATTAAAGAAAAAAGATCAGTGCACTAGTGATGTTCTAGTCTGAAGATGTTGATTCAGCTACATTGACCTTAAAACATTGATTAAAACATTGAAAACATTCATTATTGAAATATTCAGTAAATGACAAATGCCAAAGTAAGGTTTTCAGGAGAGAAAACTAAAAATAGAAACAACAATTGTGAAACACAATGACAAATGTCATTTACATTTTTTATAATTTGAGAAAAAAACAAACATTTGATCTTTAAGTGAAATAGTCCAAAATGACAGATTCTTTTTTACTTTAAGCTCTACTATAAGTTAAGGGGTTTTTTGCTTGTACTCTAAAGTTTTTGGATATAGAAGATTTTGTTCTGACTTTGACAATATGTCATTTTGTAGTGTCCGTTTGCTACTGTATAAATAGTCAATTTCATTTATAAAATTGTTCAGTTGAATCAGATTGTGGTGTCATGATGTATTAAATATGTTCATATAAATACAAAGTTGAAATTAGGTCAGACACTTACATCTTTACCAATCATACCATTAAGAGTATAGTTAAAGATTCCCACCGAGAAAATGCAGAATGCAGACCATGAGGGGCTTTTTTTGTCTGGTCATAGCAAAAGTAGGTGGTGAAGTAAGGCTGTGTCTCTTCATGTACAAGCCTTTAACAGTGTTTTGGAGGAATACTGTGTCTGCCTCGGGCCGGCTGCGACCCAGCTGGGTGAGATAGATGGGAGCTGGTTAAACAGTGTGTCCATGTCCGGGCCGCTGATGCACTACACAGCTAGCCTCTCTATCTCTGGTTTGCTGCAGCTTTCGGGCCACTGGGGTTACACTCGAGGAAATGAAGCTGGTATTATCCACTATTTTTGTGTGATACACCAGAGAGTAATCTATGCACGGTCAGAGTGCACTGGCCAAACCAGCGCATTATTACTGCCTATTCATTTTTCTCTGCCTTGGCATTGATGTATGTGGCAAAAGGAATAAGTAATGCATATGTAACCTATAGGCCTTTAAATATACATTTGGCAGAGCCAAGCCTGGCCGTGACTCGGCCCTTATCTGCATTCGCAGGTTGGTAAGATCCATCAATGTTTATGAAGCCAGGCCGTGTAATCCCCCAACATTTGTCCACAGAACACACACGTGCAAGCTTTCCGTCACACACCAAATACCTTGTTGCTGCATTTTGAATATCTTAGCAGATATGATCTTGAATTATTTTCATGGAATCACCCCCCCCTCCCAAAAAAAATGAGATAAGTAGGATAAGAGAGAGAGGCTACCCCGAACTCCAGGGCCAAGATAACTAGGTTTTATTAATGACCTGCCACTGGATGAGGCCAGTAATTAAAGTTTTTTTTTTCTCCCCACTTCTCAAAGAGGGTTGGTGGACAAATTTTGTTGATAATTTGATAACCAAAGGACACCGGTGGGAAAATGGGAAGAAAAGGAAGGCGAGGGAACAAAAAAAAAAGGGGGGGGGGGCACTGATAGTATCATGACTCATTCGATTTGTAGAGGAAGACCACTCCTATCAGCCCCTCTCACCTGTGAATAGTTAATTATCCTCCAAATGCATATGGGAAAGCCATTAATTACATTTGACTATTGGTTTCGCTCCCTCTTTTTTGCATACGCTATCAGGCTCTTGACCGGCCTAAAGAAGATGCCCATTCCCGTACGCACAGCTTGTTGACTACAAGGCCCAAGCCGTGTTTAATGGATAGCTATTATTATGGGAGACATGGAGCAAATTGATTGAGTCTACATTTGCATTTCATTGAATTGTATTACTTATTAGGAGGAATGAGCCAATAAATAAAGGACGTTGTCTGATTGTTCATTTGTCAGAAACTGTAATGGGCATTTGCGTCTACTTAATATTGGTGACGTGTAGAGGCCTTCCAGCATCTCTTGTAAACTCATCTAATACGACTTGTAAGATGCAGAAGCTGATTCACATTACAAAATGTGCTTGAACCTGCACACAATGGCACTTGTATTACATTATCCTTAATGTGAGAAGCTTTATTCCTGCCTTTACAGTAGAAAAACACAGACATGTGCTTTTTACACACTTCCCTTGTTATTTTTATTTATTAAAAAATAATTGTGAAACAATGTATGGTGTCCTAACATGCCCTTTTATGTCACATGATCACACTGTGTTTACATAGTGTTCTGCCTGTATAAATTAGTATTTTGATCAATTAAACACTACATATATATTAAATGAGTATTATTTGACAACTTTCTCTAGCATTTAAACAGTAAGCCCTCAGCAACGATCTTTGCAAAAATTGGAACACTAAATCCAACAAAAAAAAATCGAAATATCATCAATAATCAGCACTGAATTTTTAATCTTTAAACCACTTTTGGAGCAAATGATTTTTAATTGTACTTTAAAAAACAATTAAAAAAACTGTCAAACCATTATTTAGAGAAAACTTTCTCTTCATACCGAGACAATTGACCATAACACTGGACTGAGGCTGTCCATGGTTCGATGACCATGAATATTGAAATGTAACTAAAAAAACTAGAAGGTTTGTTTCATGTTCACAAAATCTTTTTGACATGATAGTCTATTAGTTAAGAAGTGATTACTATTCTTTCTTTTGTCATTTAACAGAATAATAGGATGAATAGTTTCTATAATATATAATTAAAATATGGCAGTAAAAAACAACAAACAGACAAACACATGGAAGCACTGAAAACTAGATGATATTACCTACCAGCATTCTGTAAAGGAGCACTATTGTAAAACATTTATTTTTCCAGGCAGACTGCTTCGATTATAATGGCAGTGTGTTCTTGTCTGTCCTGCATGTTCTCATTCATGCAGATAGTGAGCTCTAACTGATCCAGAGTGCTCTGTCTATTCCCTCTGTTAACAATCTATCAGACGATTAACTCATCAAATACCATTAAAGTTCAATGGAGTGTGTAAAAGTTGACTGTCACAATGGGTTCTTAAAGCGATTAAGCCTCTCTCTCTCTCTCTCTCTCTCTCTGTCTGTCTCCTTGTCTCTCCGGCTCTCTCTTTCATCTCTTCATTGACTGTAAGGCCTGATGAAAGTAGACTGGATGGTTATGAAGATATCGCTGTCTTTGCCATATAATATTCCCTCAAAGACGCATTAACCTTTAGCTGGTTGCACTTCTGCATCTCCTCTCGTCAACCATTAGCCAAAGATCCATCTCAGCAGATGTATTGCTACCCTGAGACACATTTATCCTGGCAGTTGGCACTAAGTGTTTTAAGTGTAACACTACCCATCCCCTGTGTGTTTCACCAGACAGCCTCCAGTCAGGCCAGACCCAATATATACGATCACTGCAGTGGGATAAGGAGATTATCTGTCCAAATCAAAAGGAGGCAGTGCTATCTCTCCTGACCTGGCTCCTAGTCTTAATCTGAGAGAGCTGTGGTCAAAGTTACGTCACTTTATTGTTCCACTGTGGGTCCAGCATCAAGCTTGGAGATCTGATGGGATGTTGGGAGGAGGGGTGGTTTGTGGCCGCTTTCAGGTAATAAAACTTTTGGGTTGAATACCAACACTGATAGGGTTGGAGTTAATGATTAGGACCATGATTAGGATAAGGAGTATGATCTAGATTAAAGTTAATGCTAGGGTTTAATTATGATTGGTCTGATTAAGAATGGTGTGCTTGTATTCATGTTTTGGTTCAGTCATCCGCTTTCAGTTTAGGAACCCTTTTCCTTATAGTTTCCTACAGGGAGGAATGACAGGCAAAAGGCTGTACACCTCACATATATTACCATTTTACAAGTGAACAAGTAACACCTTAGCCACGAATAAAGATCCCACAATAACTGGCAAGCACTTATTGCAACACAGCAACCACTTAGCAAACTAACCAATGAAGTTATCATAAAAATCTTTAAACAACAACCTAGCTGCCACTTAGTAGCAAAAACAATAAATTGCTGTGCAATCATTCTGCGTTTTTTTAGGAAATACAGAAAATGTCCTACCTCCTTATAATAGTTAATAATTATATTAAATAATAATAATAATAATAATAATAATAGTTGTTTGCATCTTTATTTTACAGAATCAAAACATAAGAATCATCTTTCTTTTACCTTTTTAATCATTTTGGACCTGAGGATATTAATTGTGTAATTGTTTATGGTGGTGCAGTGGTTAGCGCTGTTGTATGGTTTGATGACCATGAATATTGAAATGTAACTAAAAGATTAGTTTGTTTCATGTACACAAAATCTTTTTGACAAATCTTTTTAGTCTATTAGTTAAGAAGTGATTACTATTCTTTCTTTAGTCATTTTACAGAATAACAGGATTAATAGCTGTTTCCATAATATATAATTAAAATATGGCAGTAAAAAACAACAAACAGACAAGAATAAATAAAAAGAATAACACTGTGTAATTGTTCACAGTGCTGCAGTGATTAGCGCTGTTGCACCACAGTTGCCTTTCTGTGCAGAGCTTCCCCTGACCCAAAATGGAAGTAGCAATTCAGAAGATGGATGGATGGATATTAATTTAATTAATTAAATAAAATAAAAAAAATTGTCCATTCCTCCTGGATATAAGACTTCATCTACTCAACAATCTGTGATTACTGTTGTCTGATTCTCCTCTTCACAATGAGCTATGCATTTTCAACAGCAGACAGATCTGGACTGGCATCAGGCACTCTGTGTCTTTGAAACCATGCTGTTGTAGCTTGTATGGAATGTGTACTGGCATTGTCCTGCTAAAATTAGCATGGATGTCCTGGGAAGAGACGTCACCTTGATAGCAACATATGTCATGACATACATGCTTATTCATGCTGTGGGCACTGATGCCCCCACATGCCATCAAAGATGCTGGTGGTTTTATGAAGTACTCCAGAGTCCAGGTGGTTGTATTTGTCACAGTAACATGACGGTTTCTTAGCCAGTGCCATCTGAGGGCTTGAAGCTCAGGGGTGTTCATCAGTGGTTTTTAGTCTTGCCCTTAACACACTGAGATGTCTTTGAATTTTTGGAACCTTTTCATAGTATGTGTCATATACATTATGCACTATATATGCTGAAAGATTTTAATTCCCTGCAATCTTGCATTGAGAAATGCTCCTTTTGAACTGACTAACAATTTGCTCATGAATCTTGGCACAAAGGGGTAAGTCACAGCTTATCTTTGCTTGCAAAGACTGAGCTTTTAAAGAGGTTAGCCAGCTTAATGTGAAGTCTTCCAAAATGATGTTACTGAAATATTCAGTTTTTTTTTTCATTTTTATTTTAACTGTCCCAACGTTTTTTTGGGTGTGTTGCATCATCACATTCAAAACTATAAAAAAAAATTGCATTTTGGAAAGTATTCACACTGGATCATCAAAATAAAGTGCTGAGATTTAAAGGGCAGTGTCAAGTGAAAGTGATTATATATCATTGTGAACACAATGAAATGTGACCTCTGCATTTAACCCATAACACATGCACACTTGGAGCAATGTACCAGGATGGTACCTTGCTCATGGTTACTCTAATTGTGCTTGGGCTGGGACTTGAACCTGCAGCCTTCATGTCCTAACCACTAGGCCACCACTGCAAAATGCATAAAAATTATATTTTTATTCACATTAACATTTATTTTACTGATTAGTACAAAATAAAAGTACAAAGAAAAGATTTTCAGTAGTTTTACTGACTAAAGTTGTATTTGATAAATATACATAAATCATGAAAGGACGAAGCTGGAAACAGGAAAAGAAATATTTTTACGTGACTGCAGCTGAGTGTAAGAGAAGCTCATGGCAGCACTTTCTTTGGCACAGGAAACACTACGAAACAAAATGTATTTAAAATGTGCTTAACTCTAGCTTAATTTACCCCTGAAAATACACCAAACCCCTTAATTTGAATTAAGTGGCCCTTAATCTGTGAAACCGACCCCTTCATTTTACCTTAAAACTACATTTAAGGCATGAGTGTGAAACCCCTTAATCTTAATTTAAGCTGTTTATTCAGGGGGTTATTTTATTAAGGGGTAAACTAAGGACAGAAGTAAGTAGTATTAATTTTTTAAGGTGGGAATTCAGGGGGTGGCTATGCTCATATAGATTCAGGGTTAATCAAAGTACCCTATACATTTCATTTTTCTTATTTTATTCGCTATCAATAAGTGGCATACTAAAAGTTGTTTATGTAGTTTAGAATCTAAAAAGTCTGATAGTTATGATCATGGGTCCAGTGCCAAATGGAGATTATTGGAAAATTATTGAAATCTTGGATTAATTATCTTACTAATAACTAGATATGAAAGTTAGTAGTTAGTTGGGAAAGTAATATTTACACTATTTCAAAACAGTATTCAGAAATCATAATTTTCAGTGACATTTCTCTGTGCCCAGCATATGCACAACTTCTGCAGCATTCTGTGGGCAAGCATAAGCATAATATTAAATTAATAAAATTAATAATTGAGTATTTTAAACAAACATCTCTGACACTGTGCAAAATTCAAAAGATACAGTCAATTTCTACTGTCACATTAGCAATTAAACAATAATTTCGTCCTTTAAATAATAAATTACCCTAAATAACATTGACTTCCCATTTTAGACAGATGACCAATTGATACATGTTTAAAAAAAGATGATTATTTGACTACAACTGATCATAATTAGGCGCTGTGATGAGGTGTTAGTGGAAAACTACACTTATTAAAAGTGTACAGTGAACTAAGGACAAAGTGCAATAAATACAATACAGTAGGACTTACACCCAAGACCAATAAAATCTCGTTATGCAAATACCACTTGAAGTACCAGCCAATCATTGCAAGACAGAGCAAGCATTGCCCTACTGAAGGTGCTGGAATTAGACCCTTCCTGACAGAAAGAGATGGAGAGGTATGTTTACTTTTGTTTATGGTCCTCTAAAATTTACAGAAATAAACCATAATTTGAATTATCGGTCAGAAATGGTCTATAGGTCATAGCCTGTGAATTAGGTTAGATTAGTTTGCTTGTTTCGCTAGTCTACTTAAGATGGAGTTACCAATTAGCAAGGCTGGCTAGCCAGTAAGAGAAGTTCGCTTGTTTAGCTTGTTTACTTTAGAAGGAGCTACCAATTAGCAAAACTAACCAGCTTTCCAGGCTTCTCTTCATGGATATAGTTTAAAATGTCAGTAATTTTAGATAACTCTGAAACAATAAATGTGTAAATAATGTATGCTGTTTTTTGAGAAGTTAATTGGTGCTCAATAGGATAGTCAATGAGAAGACAGAATTAAATATTTGACTCTTTTAACCTTTTTTCACATTGCAAAATCAACAATAAATTTTGTATATGTACTTAAAATGATGGATTTCCTGTAATTCATCTTAATTTTAACCAGTGGTTTAAATTGTTACATATCTGTATTGTGTATTTTTCTTGTAGAAAGAGAAGAAGCACTTGAGTTCTGCCTCCATCACACCTCTATTTGAGCACCTTTACAAAGTAAGCAATTGTCTTGAAATAATATTGACATTTTTTTTCTCGATAGCACAGCATACGAATTTATTTAATGGATTTGGTGAATTTTAGTTTTATTTCAAATCCTAATTTAAAATGCTTTTTGCATCAATACTTTATTTACATAATTGTTCATCTAAGTGTAAATTTGGTAGTAAGAATTTTCAAGAACTTCCAATTCTAATGGCTCATTGTGAGTGGGATGGGTAAAGTTGTAAATTGCCTAAAACTATAGTAAGCTTCCTGAACAGTGAAAACTTGAATTCAGGATATCTTTCTCAGAAAGAACAGCTGTTCCATGATTAACCAAAGCTTCAAGTACAACAAACTAAAGGTATGGAGATTCTTTAGAATAGAACATTGAGGAAGCATCTCCTGGAACTGATGTCACGATTAATACTCTAACAATGGCTCTAACTTTTCTGTACTATTTGGTAAGTGCTATTTGTTGGGGTAGTTTTTAGTGACTTATGCAACCACTAAAGAGTTTGATACAGGTTTCATCCAGGAGACTGATTGTAATAGAAATGTGAGAATCTCTCAATCAGCTTCAACTTTAGTATCTTTCCATTGCAAAATTTACAGAAAGTGCTATCAAGTTGGGGTATATTTCTGATCAGAGCAAGTACAGCTAAATACACTGTTGGTCACTACAAAAGAGAATAAAAAATCTTTTGAATAAACCACAAAGTATAGCACTGACTATTTTATACATAAAGTAAGTGCTTTTCTCTGTTCTGAGACTTTTCATTTCTTTGTCATTGGACAAACTTCAGCGAGAGGTCAAATAATTATTTCCTCCACTGTATGTACTGTGTATATGGTAGAAATGACAATAAAAGCCTACTACTACTACTACTAATCAGAAAGTATTTATTTCCATTCTATAATTTTAGAGAGTAATCAGTAGGAAAAATAAATATAGAATATATAAAAATACATTATTTGTTAGCAAATAATTTATTCTGTATCCAGATGGACAAATGGATAAAGAAGTGTTTTCACTTTATTTTTCCTCACATTACTAAGCCAAAGAATGTCTCTACATATTTCTAGTAGTTATAAGTTATATATATCTAGGGTTAGGCAAACACCGAAAGAAAAAAACCCATCTGCCAAACATTCAAATGCATATTGATAAGAAGTCGTTTCAGAGATGTATGGTCATGGAAATTTATTGAAAATTCATGAACAATTGTGGAAAAGTCATACATTTTTTTTCAGTAAAAATGTGTAAACCCTCTTCAGTTTTTTACTAGGCATTTTGTTTTACATCTCATACTGTACATCTTACAGAGACCTGAATGCTAAATTAAAATACTCCTAAACTGCCCCTTAGTTCATAAAAAATAAGGGGTAAAATAAGGATTTTTTAAGTGTGAATTTAAAGGGCAAATTTGAAAAAGTAAATCTTTGCACTTTTTTATTTAATTTTCCTTAATTTTGTTAATTTCTCTTATAAGGGGAAATTAAGGTCATTTTTAGGGGTGAAATTAAGGGGTTTGGATTCATAGTAAAACTAGGAGATTTAACTCTTAGAAAGATACTGCCAATTTATTATAATATTCAAATCTCATCACAGCATTGTATCACTAATTAGATGATTACATAGTTAATTGCAATTACATTCAGTTTAGATTTTGTGTTCAAAGGTTTGAGTCTGAGTTTCCATAGTTTTTCTTTTTGTTATATTGCCATTTTTCTTTCAGCAAAACAAAACTGTGCAGTCACATTCAAATATTTACAACATTTACTTTTGTACATGATTGAAATGAAATGTGAACTTAACAGAATTTCTCAGCGTGTCAATGAGTTACGAATGAGAAAAAAAAATGTATTAAAAAATGTAACATCTTTTTACTAGTACAAGTGACTTCTAAAGGATAAAAAGGTCTGGTTCTACTATGGCGGGGTTGGAGATTGCTCAGCTTCCCTTGTGGTGTCCGCAGACCCCTGGCCAGCCCCTATAGCTGCTTTTTGGGGCTTGGAATCAAAGGCACTTTAGATAAAGGTCCTGCGGGAGGCAAGTGAAGGCAAGATTTTCACTTTTGGCCTGATAACCTCCGCATGGCCTCGCTCAGAAACGAAGGGCATTCCATAGCCCCTGCCCAATCTGATGCTTGTCAAATGATGAAAGAGGTTGTAAGAGGTCCTGGCAGAGTATGTGTGTGTGTGTGCGTGTGTGCGTGTGTGTAAAAGAGAGAGTTAGAGAGTCTTGGTGTAGGACAGGAGCAGCCCAGACTGTCAGCCAACACCTTGTTCAGCAGCTGATAAATTTGGGCTGCAGGGGCACCCTGCTTCCACTCCTACCAGTCAAGAGTCAGAAAATAGCATGTGATTGTCTGTAAGTAGGGGAAGTTTGTGTATGCTACTGTTCAAAAACTGTTTGCCATGGAAATACAATGTACAACATAAAATATTTATAAAATAAACATCTAGAAGTATTGTAGTGGTTTTATGCAATATTTTTGGGAATGAAAAGTAGTTATTAAATGATAAATAATATGCTATAATGAAATATTTCTCACTTTCTCTCTTTTATATAATTTAATAATGTAATATATTGTATGTATAATATAAAAACATCTATATTATTGTTTTATATGATTAAAAACAATGTAAAACATTGATTGTAAACTTTTGAACAATGACTTTTGTGTGTGCCTTTCTTTGTTTTGTTATTGCACACAAAGAAGTGTGTAGGTGTGTGACATGATCAGGGGCCCAGACTGTTCTTGTACGGTGTGTTTGAGTGACAGAGCTGACCATTCCCCCCCCCCGCCAGCAGCTTGCCTATCGCCAGGGCTCTGAACACACACACTGTTTGGCCTTTCTGAAATGGGGTCAGAACTCCCATATCTCTCTCTGCTGTAAGACCAGAGGGGTTTAACTCAGTGAGTGGGATGCTTCAACTCTCTGTACAATGTGCAGTGTGCAATTTAACCCTTAAAAGTCAAAGTTATTACCAGCAATAAGAGATTTTTTTTTCTAATTTCGCATTTGTTATTTTGGACTTATAGCTTATTAAGTTACATGGGCAAATTCTTTTGAAAGTATGGATTCTGAACTGCCAGTCAATAGTCAATTTAAATTTAGTATTTTTAAATGTGTGTTTATTGGAAAGAAAAGGCAATATTTTATTAGAATTTGAACTCCATTAAAACTTATTGTTGAGTATAAAGTCTTGTCTATCTTTTTGGACAACCAACAGAAAAAGATAACCATGTGATAAATTATTTAATTAGAATAATATAAACATACTGTACATTTTAAATACCATGTCAAATCATAAGTTTCACTGCTGTGTTGATAAACGTCCACCACCCAAATTGTTGGACAACTGGCCAAAAAACGTATGTTCAGGAACTGACCAGTTTTGGATAGGCCTGAGAGTTACTGACAAACAACAACAGATGAGCTACAGTCTGTAACTGAGAACTTATATTTTGGACCTACATTTACTTTCATTAATTTGACTGACACTTTTATCCAAAGTGCCTTCCAAGATACAGGAACAATCAAGCATTTAAGTTGGACAGGGAGACACTGAAGTGAGTGCTACTAAGAAGACCAACACATTCCCCTTAGTCCTAAAAAACAGATGGTGAGTTCTACAATAAGGACTATAATTGGAGCATTACTTTCTGGAAACATTCTCTAGGTAGGACCTAAAATAAATGCAGTAAGGTCACTTGCAAAGAATACCTAATTTGCATTTCAACGCATACTTAATGGAGTACTATCTCCAAAGATGCTCACACTGATAATGTTTACAGAGCTGTTTACAGAGCTAATTCATATATCATGCTAACTTGTTCCCACTGTTGCCATTGTTTCATTCATAAAGGCGATGTCATTGGCAAGACCATGGGAGCACTGACAATTATAATACTATACTTTCTGGACATTGATACGCTCCAGAGCATTAAAGAAATGAAAAAACTTACCACTAAACTTTTAAGTAAATGTTTATAGTTAAAAAATGGTAATTTTCAAATTACTTATCTTTTTAGTAAAAAAAAATATTGCAGTTGATTGTCATTGTTCTCTTTTTAGCACATTCTCTACATGGCTGAAGTTATAAGGACACCCAAAAACAATCTAAAACAATGAACTTTTATATGGAGTTTGCCTCACTTTATCTGCTATAAGAAAATATATCCTTTTTGAAGGCTTCAAACTAAATTTAGAGCATAGCTGCATAGACAGATGATTTTTACATAGTACATGGCAGTCTTGTTTTCACTTGACACACTCAGCACTGCTTTGTGGTGGATTTGTTGGTTCTCTCAAACATTTCCATTTTACAAAAGCATCATTTTACAGCTGACTAGGGCAGCTCTAGCAGGGCAGAAATGTAATGAACTGATTTTTGACAGTAGCAGCCTGTGACATTGTCATGTTGACCCTTTCTACTGCCAGTATTTGTCTATGAAAACTTCAGACCAGATGCTGGATTATATGCCCCTGTTAGCAATGAGTGTGGCTAAAACAGCTGATACCACTAATTAGAAGTGGTGTATATGTAGAAATAGTCTGAAATATTCAAAAGCTCTGTGTAAGTATTTGAAGGTAAATATTGTGCTCTCTCACCTAAAAATAATAATAATTGAAGCATCATTGAATAATTGTCAGAATTAACTTTACCACACTGAAGCTTGACAATACTGTCACTGTGGTAGGCTTTGAACATGGTGGCAAGCTTTTTTTCTTGGCAAGCTGATAGAACACATCATGAGTTGTGTAGCCGCAATCTAGCCACTGTGTTCTTGTAGCTTACAACAAGCAGAGCAGATGTTCTTCATACTATGAACAGCCACAGTTTCCACATTTCAGCTGCAATGAAGATGTAGGACAAGCTCGCACAAAGTGTCCCTCTCATGGTAAGTCTGTAATTTGGTTTGTTGGCTTTGAAGACATCCTGTGGCATTCTCCACGTTTCCAACCTCAGGGCTTTCCTGCTGTGCAAAAGATTTTTTTTCTGCTTTCTTTATTTTAGACTTACAAGCACTTTGATGCCTCTTTCAATCTTTTACACACACACACACACACACAAACACATACACACACACTTGCCGCCTATGCTTACCTACTTTTAAAAGATCATGTCCCTGGTGCAAACGATGTAGTCGCCTCAGTAAGCATGGTGCAGCGTCCTCCTGGGCAACACTCATTTGCTGTTCAATAAAAGATAATAGGGGGAAGATAATTACAGCGACAGTGTCAGATGAAATGTATTTTCTTTGTACTGAGCCAAGTCCCCACAGAAACCATTTCAATTTACTTTGCCTAGTGCGCAACAATAGCCGTCCCTGCAGACCCCAACACAAAGGGCCATTACAAACGACAATTTATATTTCATATGTTCCGAAATGTTTGGTGCAAGTTACAAATGGAGGTGTATTGAAGTATTTATGCCATGCAAGCAACAGAATATGTATTAGTAATATGTGCAGAGAGAGAGGAGGAAACATATTCGCTTGCTTATATCCATTTGTTGTCAGGATGCACATGGCCTCTTAGGGCAAGACAGGGAACAGGCATGAGACATTTCAGACTAAAGTGGGAAATAATGTGGATTTTGGTGGATGGAGGTGCAAATGGGTTGTAAACAAACTAAAACAAATCAGAACTGACAAAAAACTTTTGCAAATAGAGTCAGTTTAATTAAATTTGGACTTGGTCACGTTTATTACGTGTCACATATTACTGTGACCACCTGGACTTAGGAGAACTTTGGAAATGTGTTTTACATGCTTATTTCAGCAGTACAATTCCAGATCACTTTCTGTATGGGCTACAACAGCATGGCTTTGTAGACACAGAGTTCTTGTGCATGACTAGCCTGGTGCCAGAGATCTATCCATTACTGAAAATGTATCGAGCATCATGAAAAGAAGAATCATTCAGCAGCAGCCACAGACTGTTGAGCAGCTAAAGTCAAGCAAGAATGGACAAAATTTCCAATAGAAAAACTACTTCAGTTTTTCAACGTCTCTTCAGTTCCAAAATGATTCAAAGGAAATGTGATGTAACACAATGGTAAACATGCCTCTGTCCCAGCTTTTATTAAGTGTGTTGCAAATTTGTATATATTTACAAATGCAACTAAGTTGGTCAGTAAAAAAATTTAAAAAAAGTTTCAGTTGAAATAATATATTACAGTTTTTTTATTTATTATTTTTCAGGAACTGAAAACAAAAAAAAATCTGATGACATGTTGATTTGGCACTGTATCAAGTTGTATCTTTTGACAAATCATAGTTAATAAGTGGGCTGGGAAGTAGTGGCAGAGTGGAGCAGCAAGAGGGAAACAAAGAGAGGAACGTTCGACTGGCACTTCGACATGGCAGGAAAAAGGTAAGGATTAATAGTTACAAAGTGAAACACTGCTAGGAGTGCTTGTTTACCTCCGGTTATGTGCATATTAGATACATGGGTAGAAACTGGAAATAAAAACAATTAAACTTTCAGGTTGCAGTGTGCAGAGCAGCACACCATAATCACTACATGCTGCAACATAAGTTAAAAGTCTTACAGAATTTATAGAACATGCTGCGGCGTTATTTTGGGTGTTAGCGAGAGTGGAATTTGCATGCCCATGAATAAGTCATAAGGCCCGATACAAGTTTTTACTACTGTAGGCACCAATCAAAATTAATTATTTCTATTGTTAATTTTTCATCTCTCTTATCCAAGACTGAGAAAACGCATTAGTCACTTAGCATCTGCTAAATCTTTCATGACAAGCTGTTCTGTGGAAAAACAAAATAGCCGTCTAGAAGAAAACAACGTGCAAAGAGATGCTGCGACTGGAGTTCAAAGTGCCTCCAAACCGTTGGGTTTTATGTCAGAATAACTAAATGCCAGGTAAAGAGCAAAAGAGCTCTGGTAAATATTCATTGATTTCTACAATCCATAATTTATACAGCATTTCTATTTTCAACTCATACAAGTAATTTGGTTGTGTACAAAGCTGCTGAGCCTCCTGTTACTTTTGCCTGTAGGATAAAGAATGGAGGGAATGAAACGGTTTAAGTAATTTCTACACATTGTTTTAATATTAATATTTACATGCATGATGTAAATGCAACACTTTTAGTAAATTACAGCATGTACTTGTGCAACAGATGAATAAACACACACACAGACACACACTCACACAAGTGAATCAATCTCACTAATCATGGAAGTAGCCACCCACAAAAATATATTCACTGCGTCTAAATGGAAATTACAGGGGAACAAAATCACAGTATACAGTGGCACTAATTTCCCTCAGCTTTGGAGGATTAAACCACAAATGCGAGCTGAAGTGTTGCGATTAGTATTGCTGTCTCTATTGCTTACCTTAATATACCCGTCAAACACAGACCTGGCACAGTGTGACATAAACCTAAAGGATTTGCTCATTGAAGAGCCATCAAAAGACACTAGCTGTGTGAATCCTATAGTGTGCCACTAAAATGACAAAGCTAATATGTGTTTTTGTGTGACTCTGGGCTTTTGTGGTGTATTTTTTCTGCCTTGCCCCCAGGCTATATGCTTTTTAGGCATGGAGAGAGGAAGGCCTATTGATGGCTGTAAGTCTCTTAGGAGCTGCAGCTAATCGCGTGTTTACTGTGGTACTGCATCTCTTTCTCTCATGCAGTATTCATCATTGTCTCAAGCCGGCATTGTATCAGGGGTGAAAACCCTGGCTGATGGCAAAAAATGTGCACTCCCACCCCATTCCTGCTCAGCATGAGCTGGTACTGAGCTGCTGTCATGTTCCAGATTGGGAGGGCCTAGAGAATGTCCACTCCATCATGGTTTGCATTTGCACCTGATATGAGAAATTCAACTGCCTGTGTTTTAGTCAGGGTGTTTGGGGAGTGAAGTGACGTTTGGCTTTGATATTCCTACTGAGGCACTACCTAACCTAACTATCTGGTATTCTGATTCAGATTAAACCCAATGGGTCACTTTGAGCAATGATGAAGGGTGATCAAAAAGAAACCTCCATGTCCCATTAAGTCTGGCACTGTTATGAAATCAGTTTTTTGGTCCCACTGTATATTAAGTGTCTTTAATCTCTGTGTAGTAACACATCAACAGTTCAATTTTTACTCATGAAACTACACTGATTATGTATCTTATTGTAATTATACTGTAATTAAGGTAATTTCAATAAAATGTGTTTTTTAAACAATTATTCTATGGTATAAATATACATTTGCAGTTAAAATAGGCAGAATTACCTATATGGCCATTCTAGCACTAATGGCTAATAATAACTTTCTAATAAGTGCACAAATGGTAACATTGCTTACTTAAATGAAATCTAGATTTTCTGTCCTTGTGCAAATTATGCTAACTACTCGCTTTGTTTCATCGTCTCCTATAAAGACTTTTTAAAGCTAGATGCTTTTTTAGGGGTTCATGTGTTAGCTTGTGGGGGCTGTAAATTACTTCTTATTAAATCAAAATTAAAGACATCTTTTTAAAGTCTTTTTCTTATGACATCTATTATCAAAGATGGTAAGAAGTAATACATCAGGGGAAGAGTTTCCCAATGTATAATAGTAGCTATGAACTGAATATTGTCTGTATTTGAAAGCTGGTTAAAATGTACACTCTATGTTGCTGGTGTATTTATTTTTTTTCGAGGGTCATAGGACAGGTTATATTACTATGAACAAGTTTTTGAGAATGACTTTTCCATAAAATCTCCCTGATGAAGGGAGAGCCTTCTATGGCCTCCATGAAATTCTGAACTGATAAATTTCATCTTCTAACATTTGAAAACATTATTTAGTACAAAGCAGGATGAGATATCATGGGAGATAAAAGAGTGAAGCGTTCCTTCTGGAATCCTGTTGTATTTTGCATGACCTTTCATATTGAAACGTCAGTGAGCATTAATCAAGAGCAACAAGGCTTATCTATATTAATCTTATTCATTTCCATGTCTGACAATGATGCAGATTGGATTCAAATACGCTCGTTTAGCGAGCTGCTTCTCCATTGTCCTAGAAGTAATTAGCATTTTTGAGGAGAGGGTTTAGCGACAAAGTTCCAGAGCGTGGAGGTATCCCTGTGATCAATAATATAGCTGTTAATGAGCCATGCAGGCTCCCTCTGTGATGCTTTCATCCAAAATTCATTAATTTCTTGTTTTATTCATCTGAACCACAAGCTGAGATGTTCAAACCACAGGACGGCTGAAAGTCCACAGATTAAGACAAGACTTGCAGCGCATTTGTGTGTATGGATAAACGTGTGTGTCAGTGTTCTATTATAGAATCAAAAGATATATAGACTTATATTGAAAGTTTACACCAGCTGTAGGCAATCATTTTCGTTTTTACTATTTAACTCTTTACATTTTATAATACAATTGCATGATTAATCCTATACTTAGTTGCATTCTAGTTTATAAACCTACCACTATTTTCAAAATGATTTTTGTTTCTTTTAAAATTCTTGTGACAGAAAAATGTCTGTACTGAATATGTATGCCTTTTTTATTTTTACTGATAGATCATTAGATATCAACATTAAATATAATGACAATATAAGCATTGTAGTAATTGAACAAGTGTAATTGAACTGCCCTGTGTAGGCTGTACCTTCCTAATACTGGTAGTTTCCAGCGGTCAGGCCAAATTTCACCCTGATCTTTATCAACTGTTTAAACTTTAGTCCTATTTGGATTTAAATAGTTTATCAGGGATGTCTGTAATTTTTTAAAAATTTATTTACATATCTTTTTATTATCTAAATTTTTACATTGGGACAGAAATAAAATTAAAGCAGAACAAGTTTCTAGGTGGTTGTATTTTTAAAAAATTCAGATACTTGCAACACACATGGTCATGTAACCACAGCAAAATATTTATATTATAAATAAATCAGTGCTTTACACCTGTAGCTGCTGTTAAACCTGCCATTTTAATCAATCTTCCGGATCTCACTTTTCTGCCATCAAGGCCAAACAAATCATTAAGGGACTTTTTCAAAACACATTTTTTAAAATTTAGGAGATATTTAATATAATGACATGCTAGGAAACTAAATATGGCAAGTAGAAGTGGCCAAAACTCTTTTTCTAGAACACTAGAGGACATCTGCCAGGACTGGAATTATCTAAGCACCCCTGGTTTGGTCATACATTGTAGAAAGAAAAGAGAGAAAACACTGGCATGGCCAATATGAAGAGAAATAAAATTACAAAGTAGCACCTGTAAAAGAGAAATTTATTCTAAAACCACATGCAAATATTTTCCTCTCTGAATATAACCTTTTGTTCATTTTTAATGTCAAGAGGTATTACAAATGTGGATAAATTGTGCACTTTCTAGTGAATTGTTGTAATTGCTTCAATTAGCTTTGAGAGAAAAATATCTTATATAAAATTACAGCATGCTTATGTTATCATCATTAATTCCTGACTTCTACAATTTAACACATGATGTGATCTGTGCTTTGCTCACTTGTACCCATAAAATTGTATTCATTATATTACAAAAGTCAAAAATCAGACCCAGAACAGACTCAGGTGGGCCTGTCTGGACTGATAATAAACCAAATCGGCAAAACCCAAACATCGCACTGTCACGCCCCAAAGAGTCCCCTTGTGACCTATTACCCTCTCTCTAAGATTAAGGACCATATCTTTTTTAAATACTTGCTCTGTGAATAATTCAACACTTAGAAATTGTCTCTCAGATCAGTAAAGGCTTGAAATGTATTCGCTTAAAAGAAAAAAAAATTCCCCAACATAAGCTGAGTGGATCAGTCCACGGTGTACCTCTTTCTGGTTCCTGGATATTAACTTTCACCTCTGAATATTTCATTTTTGGAGATGCTTCACAGAAGAATGGCTTCCCCTTCATGTACATTTACATTAATTTTTTGAATTTCCAGGATGAGGCCCTGGAGGTCACTGCGGCTCATGTCGAACTGACAGGCCTTTTTAAGGTGGTTGTCAGTCGGAGACGGCCGAGCGGAAAGCTCCCATCCAAACGCAGTGAGACAGGCCCTCTTTGGCAGCCTTGATTGGTGCCTTGATGTCTGTTAGTGTAACCTGGGAGGTTAGAGATGGTGTCACTCAAGCAGACACTGTCTTACTGTAAAAAATAGGTACCAAAATGTTGAGAGTCTGTCCATTGTATATGTGTGTGCGCATGTATGTGTAGGTGGGTGAACGAAAGTGTGTGTGGGCACACATACTGGGTTGTGGCTGTCAAGCTGATTTTATTCCCTTTAGTTACGGAACACACTGACAAGGAGTCTGTCAAATGTTTGTCTTCCGTCCGTGCGTCCATGTGTGTATGTGTGGGTCTGTCTGTCTGTGAGTGAGAATTATTCACATTAGCACAAGGCCCAACTTTTTCCTCTTCTCTCTCTCTTTCTGCACAGACGTCTAATTTGCCCAGTCTGTCCCGTCTCTCGCCCACTTTCTCTCTCTTCCTCTCTCTTTCTCTCTGTCTCTGGGCTGTAGCAGGGGCTCTGCTGTGACAGCAGGTTGTCATCGTTCTTTCTGATGAAGAAGACCTGCTATCTGCTCTGGATGGATGTTTTGTGGGAGTTTTTGAAAGGAGGCAGATGGAGAGAGAGGGTGAGAGGAGAGAGAGGCAGAGAGAGAGAGAGAGAGAAAGAGACAGAGAAAGAGAGAGAGACAGAGAGAGAAAGCGAGAGAGCGAATGAGAGGGAGATGGGCTGGGGGAAGTGCCGCATGCCTTGTCTCACCTCGTCTCCTCCATTTGCATCCAGTTTCATCAACATGTCTCTCTCTCGATGCCGTTTTTTTCCAGGTTGAATTTTGAAATACACATCAGGCTTTACACCTAGGACTTTCATTGTCAAACCCATGGACACGGCTGAGGAAGCCAACGCAACAGCCAAATTGGCTTGAGCTTGCACAAAACTTTTTTTTCAGTGTGAGACAGTATTTTTAATGATTTTTTCCCCCATGCAGATACATATCACACTTTTTAAATTATTTCTACAGAACAGCACTTCTTTTGCTTGATGCATTACTTTCTCTATTCTATCACTTTAAATCATTTGCTTTATTTAGACTAGGTTTTCCCAACTCTGGTACTGAAGGACCACTGCAATATACACCCAACTCAACGTAGGGGTGACTTTTTAATCACCTGTAACCAGGTGTGTAGGGAGCAGGGGAAACTAAAATGTGCAGAACAGGGGGTTCCTCCAGGACAAGGGTCAGAAAACATTTTTGTCAGTTAGACCAATGTGCCATGGGACACCTCAAAATGTACATCCACTCTTTGGGCTCTATGTTCACTATATAGTTATATGATTGCAGACTGTAGCTGATCTACTGAAGCATAATTCACCCTCCAACTTGTTCAACATTTATCAGCTTCTGACCACAGAACCACTACAGACCAGGTATTATTTGGGTGGCAGACCATTCTCAAAGTTTTTACACACATCACTGTCACTGATAGGTAAAGAATATACTGCTATCTAAAAATACACAGCCATGAGCAGCTCTGTTGTCAGAGACTGACCAGTAACAAAGAAGGCATGGCTAAAGTAAGCTGTGCATCAACAGAAGGCATGTTGTCTCTTACTGTACACCAGCAACGTGAAGCCACAGGACAGGAAAAAATAGCCAGTGGGTGTAGATATATAACATTATAAGGCAAGGCAAGGCAAGTGTATTTATATAGCACATTATCGTACACAGAAGTCATTTAATGTGCCTTACAGTGATAGGCATTAAAATAAAGTTCTTGATAAAAGTACATGATAAAAGTAAAATTTAAAAACAATAAAAATAAAGAAAGTGCATGATAAAAGTAAAATATAAAATGAATAAAAGATGAAAAGATAAAATAGAATGCTAATTAAAGGATGTGGCAAATAAGGCGGTTTTTAGTTTCTTTTTGCAGGTGGCCACAGTTGGAGCAGATCTGATCTCCATGGGCAGCTGGTTCCAGCAATTGGCAGCATAATGACTAAACGCCATTTCACCCTGCTTGCTTGCAACCCTCCGCACCACTAGCTGAGCATCTCTTGCTGATCTAAGAGCTCTTCCAGGCTTGTATTTGTCAAACATTTCCAATAAATATTTGGGGCCCAAACAATTGAGTGACTTATAGACAATGAGTAAGACTCATTCCAATTCTGGAGTTGATTGGAAGCCAGTGTAAGGTCTTGAGGACTGGAGTAATGTGCTCTCATTTAATGGTTTTAGTAAGAATTCTTGAAGAGGCATTTTGAAATAGAAGGGCATTGCAATAATCGACCCTGCAGAGATAAAGGCATGAACAATTTAGATAGCTAGATAGATCTGAGTATCATCTGCATAACTATGATAGGCCACCTTTTGCTCTTGAAGAATCTGGCTAAGGGGAACCATGTAGAGGCTGAACAGAAGAGGCCAGAGGATGGAGCCTTTAGGAACTCCATACGGCATAATGGTTTCACTGATTTGAAACTGCTGATCGAGACAAAATATCCCCTGCCTTCTAGGTAAGATTTGAACCATTGAAGGACCCCTCCAGAGAGCCTGATCCAGTTTTCTAATCTGTCCAGGAGTTTATTATGATTGACAGTGTCAAAGGCTGCACTAAGATCTAGTAGAATATATTATTATTATTAATATAATATGTTAAATATTATAATAACAATATTATTGCATATTTCACTTAAATATATTACATGAGCAAATCTGTTCAGAGAATAATACTGATCATGCCTGAGTCTGCCAGCTTTCTCTATCAGTAAGCCCAAGTAACATGTACAGGCTTGCTGTATCTCTACATTGTTAAGCACTGTTCCTCCCAAGTGCGTCTCTCAGAACCCACCAGGTTAAAATCTGCTGCTACAGCCAACAGTCATGATACAGTGAATTCCATTCTGGAGTACATGCCAACTTTATGGAAATAAAGTAGATTTATTCTATATCACTTCACTGTCGAGAGTCCGACGTTACACCAGGGCAGCTCATGGTTCAACATCTACAGCATTGCTTCCGATATGCACCTGACAAAAGAAGCGGGGCTAATCTCTGGTTTGTTACGGACTGCAGACAGCTCGCAGACAGACGCCTGTGCAACCTTTAGGCTCTTCTGGCACAGAGATATAACGGGTGGAAAATGTCAGGGTGTCGAATCAGATGTTTTTGAGAAGGTGAATCCACTCTTCTGAGGCATTTTTTGAGATCCAGTCCAAAAAGCTGCTACTGGACCATGATGGATTAATTGCAGTTAATCAATATGAAAATAACAGGCATTTATTTTGCCTTGATTGGATAAAAACCTCTCTGACAGTGATGAAGATGTGACCAAAGCTCTGCTTGTACAGGTTATAAAAAATAACTGATAAAGGAACAGAAACCAAAATAATTGTTGGAAAATCAGATTAACATAATTTTCTTCCTAACCTCAAAAGAAGTGGATAAGCCAAGAAATGCTTGGTGATTAAAATATTTATGCCTGTAATATTTCCTTTATATTGCTTTCCTTACTCTTGTTTAAGTTATTTTAATCTATTTAAATTTTTTGTTTAAATTATTCTTGTTTCTGATTTCATGAATTAGTTTTTTTTATTTGCTAACTTTAGATTTTATGTTTTTTTAATCTTTATTTTATCTTTGTAAAGTACATTTGATTAAACTTGCCATGCCATTTATAGTTTTTGCAATGGAACTTCAAACCTTATGTAGCTAACAACAATAGAATTATGCAATTAAATTTTTTTTTTCTATTTTTAGTGACTTAAAAACACATGCTTATGTGATTTGTTAATTTTATTTTAGATTAGTTATAAAAAGCAGCTGAATCTTAAAGTCTGAATTTTGCTAATTTTATGGAAGAATGCAGTTTACACAATGCTTGATTCTTAGTCACCATTACTTATTAGCAACATTAGCTTTGCAACTATATTGGACAACTTCAGAGACAGAAATTTGTTTATACACAGACACTTGTTTATATTTGGAAAACAATGAAAAATTGTATACATTTATTTATTTATTTTTGTTTAGATTGCAACACCTGTAAATGGTTCCTTCGAAAACTGAGTGTATAGTTTTTTTATTGCCTTCACTATAGTTAATACCTGAAATAATTCTTCAGTGTCTATTAATGTTAAACATAAGGACAGGCATGATGTTAAACAAGTCTCACCCCAGTGAAAACCTATACTGTATTAATATAATGTGTTTTGTTTTCTTGGTGTTTGTTTGCCTGATAACTGGGTTGAACACAGGTGTCAGTGAGGGGAGATCAGAGCTGTTGAGGCTGAAGTAGTTTGATCTTGTTGTAAGGAACATTATGGGAAGTGATTTCCCTGTACGAGAAATCAAAGCTGTTCGCTCCCAAGGTGTTTTAATATACAGTGAAATCTCTTTGATCTACACCTTCCTCTGATGAGCTTTTCATTATTTAACTAGCTGTCTCTACCTGCCTCTCTTGCTCTCCTATTTTCACTTTCTTCTCTTCTCTTCTCTTCTCTTCTCTTCTCTTCTCTTCTCTTCTCTTCTCTTCTCTTCTCTTCTCTTCTCTT
>JBBPDA010000009.1:18853113-18863255 GCA_037974385.1 Arnoldichthys spilopterus
CATTAATGGTGCCATCACAGAAGTGCAAGTTACCTTTGCCAAGGGCACTGACACAACCCCATACCATGACAGACCCTCGCTTTTGGACTTGTTGCTGCTGGCAACAGTATGTATGATACTTTTCTTCTTTGGTCCGGAGCACATGGCGTCCATTTCTCCCCCAAAAACATCTGAAATACTGATTCATCTGACCACAGTACACGTTTCCACTGTGTGATGGTCCATCCTAGATGCCTCAGAGCCCAGAAAAGTTGACAGTCGGCATTTGTGGATGTAACTTCGTATTGTGGTACTTGACAAAGGTTTGCCAAAGTAGTCCTGAGCCCATGTGATGATATCACTTATAGATGAATGATGATCATTAATGCAGTGCCGCCTGAGGGATCAGAGATCATGGTTGTTCAGCTTAGGCTTGCGCCCTTGTCCTTTATGTACTGAAATTCCTCCAGATTTCTTGAATCTTTCAAATATGTTATGCGCTGTTAAAGGTGAAATTTCCAAATCTCTTCCTATCTTTCTTTGAGGAACATTGTTTTTAAACATTTCAATTATTTCCTTACATATTTGTTGGCAAACTGGTGATCTTCTGCCCATCTTTGCTTCTAAAGGAGTAGACCTTTCTTGAATGCTACAATACAATCACCTGTTGATATCGCCTGTTTCAAATCAGGGTTGTAAGTGGAAAAAAATATATTAATAACAATTTCAAAACAAAAGATTTCTTTATTAACCAGTTTTCTACATTTGCTATACTAATATAAAAAATTAACTCTCAAAATATTCCAAATGGAGCTTGTCATTTATTGCCCATGGCATTGTACAAGGGTCCACAGTCATATTATTACTATGTTATAAAACAACAAAATGTGTAGCATCACTCTATGCAGCATAACACAATATTTCCTAACAAGAAAAGTAGAAACATATTAGAAACAGGTGCTACTCCCTTTTTATGGATAATAAGTCATACTTACACCATTACTGTAGTGAAAAGAAAACTTATACACACACACACACACATTGTGTTCCTGCCTGTGTGGGGTGTTTTTATGTTCTGTATAAGTGTGTAAATGCTGCTGTTCTATCCTTTTTAAGTAAGTATGTGTGTATGGGTGTGTGTGTGTGTGTGTGTGTGTGTGTGTGTGTGTGTGTGTGTTTGTGAGTGTGTGTGTTTGGGTATATTCTGGAAGAGGGAGGTGAATAATTTTCCACTGAAAAAATAACAAACCATAAACTACTTTCCGCATCTCTGTTATGTCAGTTATATGTAATTAATACTATGTGCGCAGCATATTATGATTTTATATAAGGTGTATATTTATATTTATATTTATGCATATTTAAGGTGTCACACCATAATGCAATAAATTCATTAGCATCTCCTACACTTCTATCATAAGAAAATGCACACTGGTGGAAGAGATGGCCCCAAAACGTGGAATTACTCACACTTTAAGTTGGTAGCTTGTTGTGACAGTGAATAATGGATAATGGGTTACTGAGATTCTACATTTTGAATCAGGCAGCAAATGACAGCTCTCTGATCCAATAGCACTGTAGATTTGTTGCCAGGGGTGGGGTTGTGTATGTTTGTTTTCATATTCAGAACTCCTATTCTCGAACAGTTGCAAATGTTGCTTTCACTTTTCCCACAAAAATGGGAGGCTAGAATCATGTTTCAGCAAAACTGGTGGAGTTACATCACCCACATCACTTGCAGTTGCAATGTCCATGCCCAACTCTAACCTTAACCTGTGAAATGTTTCCACAATATCAAAACATTCACAAATTTCACCACACTGAGGACACAAGGGGTGAAACACTTATTGTTCACAATAGTTCTGAAATCAGCACATTGGTCTTTTTATCCCTCTCCTTTTGCCATCTGTGTGCCAAAACACAGGTGTAGATTGTTTTCAGATTGAGACATTTGTCCCTGTGCCAAAGAGAATTTCAAAGAACAGCATTTCAGACAAAGATGTATTCAAAGAAAAGCAACAACACAGATGGAATATTTTCCAAAATGCAATATAAACAAAAATCTGTGATGTTAATTAATGTGAACTTTTATTTAACCGACAAAAAGAAAAGGATTTCAGTAGTTTTATTGACCAACGGAATTGTATTTTGTAAATATATATATATAGAATTTGATGGCTGAAACAGACTCAGCAAAACTTGGGACAGAGAAATTATTATAATTTTTTTTTACCTTACATCACCTTTTCTTTTAATTATACTTTTTAACAAGCATACACACTCTATGTATATAAAGCCACACTGTTGTAGCCTGTGCAAAATGTAGTCTAGTGTTGTCTTGCTGCAATAAGTATGGATGTCTCATGCTTATTGCAGCATGCATTGTGGTTTATGGACATCGCCTTGATGGCAACATATGTCTCTCTAAAATCCTAATATACACCTCAGAGTCAATGGTACCTTCACTCACCCATACTGTGGGCACTGAAGCATCCCCATACCATCACAGATGCTGGCTTTTGCCCCTTTCATGCAATAACAGGCTGGATGGTAGTTTGAAATGTGCTGAAATGTGCTGATATATACCTGAAATGTGAACTCATCTGACAACACAGTTTTTTAGTCCACCTGAAATGAGCTCGGGCCAAAGAAATTGCTGGTTTCTTCTGTATGGAGTTCGTGTATGGCAGAGTGTGTTAAGTGACAAAGGCTGACAATGGCTTTCTGATGTTTTCTGATGAAGTCCCATGCCCTGGAGACTATATTTGTTACAGCAGCATGACAGTTAGGTGGTGCCAAGGGCTCGAAGATTCATTACTTGTTTCCAACCCTGCACTTTGCACACTGATGTCTCTGAATTCTCTAAATTAGTTCACAGTACTATGTACTGTAAATGTTGAAATACGTACATTCTCTCTCCTTTGGAAATTTTACTTTTGATTTGACTAACAATTCTCTCACAAATTTTGACACAAAGGGTTGAGCCTTGCCCCTTGCAAAGACTGAACATTTGATGGAAGCTTCTTTTACAGCTAATCATGATACCTTTGTTGAATGTGTTGCAGCTACCAAATTGTAAATGTGTTTATATTTACTAAATACAGTTAGTTTGGTCAAGTAAAGTACTGAAAATCTTTTATTTATGCCTTTGTCAGTTAAATAAAAGTTTTAATAAGAAAAGTTTTATTTTAAATAAAATAATTGAAATATTACAGATTATTGTTTTTATTGCATTTTGAAAATAAGCAAACTTTTCTGGGAATGGGGTATGCAAATCATATCTTTCACAGTATGGGAGGGGTGGCTTTTTATATCAAAACTATGTATCTTATTCTTATGATTTTTACACACAACAGCTGTGTTTTTAATTTCGCAAACATTTTAAGATGATTAAAATGTTGAAATGTTCCAAAACCTCATTTGTTTTTATCATAGACAGGTTTTTAGAACAATGACAATATTCTGCCTATAAAGTGTGTTAATTATTTGTTGTCTATTAATAAAAACATTTAATAAGAAGCAAAAAAGCTGTATTTGAAAAGTTAAGAACAGATGGTTTATTCTGCTTTAACCTCGTTGTCTCTTGTCTGATATGTTTTAAACAGGTCAGTAATCTTTGTGCCTTTATTTGTTTGTTTGTTTATTATCAACAGCTGAACAGTCTGGCAGTCTAGGTTTGATTGTTAGCTGCTTGAAGACAAATATAAATCTGATATAAGTTTACTGAGCTGTTTGACAGAAGCCTCTTATCATGCAGCAACTAGCTTTAAGAATTTGAGTAACACAAAGGCAATGAATACAAAAGTATCTGGTGGAATAAAATGAGCATTTATTAACCTGTCAGCACAGCCCTGTCCATTTCTCTCACACACAGATGAAGAGATGTTTCCTCACACTCTCAGCCCTATGCCTGTTTTTAGCTCCTCTTGAATGCCCAGAGTGTCACCCAGTCAACAGGGTCAACAGGGTGCTGACATATCAAGCTTACTGACCCCTGGGCCTGACCATGAAGGCTGGGAAAGAGGTGGGTTGCACCTGCCAGTGTTGAAAAACCTCTCTCTCCTTCCCCCCCCCCCAATCTCTCTTCCATTCTCGGTGATCAGAGGAGCACAAATCACTGCTAAGGTTGCTGTGACCCTGCTGCTGTGCATTAGACTAGCAGATCCTGTGAACTTTAATGGCATTTAAATGCAATCTTACACCTGCCGGAAAACATAAGTGGCTTTTTGCATGTCATTTTTTATTTGAGATTATTATTATCGACTGGTGTAGCAGTCGCAACGACTGAACACAGGTCTAAACAGATCATTTGCTTTGCTTTGTATATCATTATTTAACATTATGTGTGGTGTATTGGATGGAAAGAGGAAAGGGTCATTGATTCTACAGGAGTAGCTCTTAATATATATGCATCATGGTGTTGGAAAAATCCTATTTATTTACATTTTGACATATTGGAAATGTCAGAGGAGAAAGGAGCACATAGTATTTTAATGGTCATCCCTAAAGTTGACGGTTGATATTGATATCTTCAGCTGAAATTTGCATTACATCTAGACTCTAAGGTCTTCTAGAAAAACTCTGCTTTTCTATGTGGTTTATAACAAGCCATACAGTATGTACAACTTTCAAAACTATCATAACTAGAGAAAAAAATAACAAATAATCAAAACTAAAAAACAGTATTTTTATGTTAAATAAAAAACAAAACAAAAAAACCCCAACATTTAGTTTTAAATTATATGGCATAATAGAGCCAAACAACGCTAAGGCAAAGGAAGACCTCTAAATATCTAATATATAATTTATCTATAACAATAATAATATTAATATAGAAATTATGTGCGATCCCATAAATTGCTCTTACATGAAATAAAATTAAGGGGAAAAAATCTATAGCTTTTGGGAGAAGTGTCTGCTGATATATTGTCCAGTTGGGTGTTGGCCTAATAGGAGGCAGGAAGCATTTTGTTTCTTTTCTCAGATATGACTCTACTGAGTTGTATCAAGGCTTGTTTGTGGAAGGCCATAATGTCATTAACTCAAGCAAATGTTCAGCTTAGTTGCTGTGTCAGCTTTTTGTAGCCAGGCCGGCATGGAAGGAGGTAATTGCTTTTTTATTAATTAGTTCTTCCACAGATTAATTAAGACTAAACGCGTGCTGATAATTTAGTCTCAGTTGCGAACACAGAGCTGGTAATGATGAGCAAATACACATGGCCATGCAGTTTAGTTGTGACCAGTTTTATGTACAACTGCGCATAAAGAGCCACAATTTTTTTTTTCACTGTTTAGTTAGATCCTTCATCAACAAGCAGTCTAAAATCAAATTTGAGGCTGATTGTCATTAGATAACGTGATGTTACTTTTAATGCTTCACTTTTTTTTAAACTCAAAAGTGTTTTTTAAGGCGATTTAAAAACAATAACCACATGGTTAAAAAAAAAAGATGAATGGCAGGGATGTTAACACTGTCTGCTACCTGGGGCAGCTCAGCAGAGGATGAGTTTCACAGGTGCTCCTGGTGAAGTTTGTAGTACAGACCTTACTCCAGGCTAAAGGGGTTTGCAAAATACAAAATTTTGCAAACATCTGCATCAACAACAGTAGATGGGAACAGAGGGAATATAACATTATAAATATCACACTGCAACCAAACCACTAACATTGGACTAACGTTGTAGTTGGTGTTGTTGTTGCTATTGTTTTTTTTAATGTATTTGTATTATTATTTTTGTTCTGACATTGTACTGCAGATCTACATTTCTCAGTCCTGTTTTGAGTTACTTCCCCTGTTATGCATATTTTATTGGTTTCCCTGCACCATGGGTCCATTTTAAGCTCATGATAGGTTTGGTTTAAACATATTGTACTAGAGCAAAGGAAACTCTAAACTGTTGTTGCTGTCAGTACAAAACATATCAGCAAAAACTTTATCCATATTTAATATAAATTACATTAACAAGGTTTTACCTCCAATTTTGTAAAAACATTTTTGTCCAGTTATCAGACAACATTTCAAATAAAGTGAAAAATGTAAACAAAACATAACAAAAAAAAGGATTTTTATCTGACAGCAACAATATGCAAGATTGGGATTAAAGGACAAAGATAGACATTTGTAATTGCAGCATGCATCAGTCATTTGTATAGGTCTGCAATTATGCATTCAAGTCTTCATTCATGTGGCCAAATGAGCTGGTTCAAAGTGAACTAAAAGACTCCTTAATTGGTCGCTTAAAGCTTTAAATCCTCCTTTTTACTTGCCCTGTTTCTCCTTCTCTGGTTAATGTGTTGTGTCGATGTCTATTACCATCGTTGGACGTCCCTGTCCCTTACGTTGAACAGAAATAAATAAATTAAATAAATGGAGGTGAAAAAAAACAAGGAAACCATCAGTGGAGGTTTGCGCAGGTCGATAAAGCTTTTAGATCTGGAGATGTTCTCAGGGAGCCCATTTCCCGAGGCTAAGAGTTGTTAATGGAGCTTTAGGAATTATCTTATGACTCCGGGTTGGAGAGCAGTTTATTTGCCCGGCCCCTGCTCTCCCACGTCGAGGCTGAATGGCGCTCCTGTCAAACTCGCTTAATGAAAAGTAACGCGCCGCTGATTACAGTTTTATTTGGCCCCTATGTAAAAAGACGTTGTTAATTTAGCATTCCCCATACACTGTGTGGTTGAATTTGGCATGGCTGAATGATTTAGTAAGGCTGCACAGACCCCATCGCTCTCTCTCTTTCTGTCTCTCTCTTTCTCTCTTTCTCTCACTCTCACTCACACATACACACACATACACTAACTCAGGTACCCACAACCTAAACTCTTGGTTAATAAAAATTGTTCACCATTTGTTTATTTCGTCATATATTATTGTTATAATTATTATTGCAACAACAGTAATAATAATCATAATTATAATCATAATAATTTATAACAATAATTTTTAAAAGTTAAGTTTTACTGTTTTCAACAAGGTTGTTAATTGTAGTAATTGTATATTAACTCTAGAATATTTATTTAGGAATTCAGGTATATTTTGATTTCTGTATGAACCTCAACAACATGTATATAAAAAGATTGTGAGCTGATCTACCATGTTTCACAAATAAACACATTTTACCTTTCTTTTCTTTTCTTTTAACAGAAAATACCAATTTTCCAAGAGGAGAAAAGATCTCAATCGTTTTTTTTGCCCTTGGCATTAAAATTCATTATTGAGGCTCCTCCGGCCGGACACCTTCCCCCATGGGACGACAATTTTACCATCACTGTCAAGTTCTACCTTCGACTCCCTGTTTTTGCCCTTTTATCTGAAGCAACTAATTCACGTTCTCTTGCCCTTTTCACTTCGAGACGTGCCCCGGGTGGGGGAAAAAGTCTCTCATTGACACCAATACTGAAGAAGAGAGAGAAGCTCCAGTGTCAGGAATTTTTAAAAAAATCACTTCCTATGATCTCCAGTGTGAGCCAGTATCAGCAGCCTGACCTGGAAAACTCTGGCCCTTTGACAGATGCATCAGTGAGGGGGATTTGATGTTTTCAATAATATTATCAGCAGGAGTGAAGTAATCGATAAGTTGAGGTGAAATATGACAGACTACATCCCAATTACCTGGGTTAATGAGGCCCATCCTTACAGCTTCTCCACACACACACAGGCACATGACACATACGGGCATGCACACACACATCCACATCACACACAAAGATAAATACTGATTGAGTGCTGTAGTAAACCCTATAGAAAAGAGAAACTGTATCAAGTGTATTTTGTGAAAATACACATTTTGGATTCGTGATGATTGTTATTAGGGCCAAATAAATATATTTTGCATTTTGAGTTTCACATTTAAAATATTACAAACGTCACAATGGAAATGACAAGGATAAAAAACAATGTGTAAAACAATGTTAAGTAAAACACAAGTGCATTGCAACATAAAACTCTTCGTTTTTTAGTTTAAATTAAAACCACTAAAAGAGGTTAAGAGGACAATGGTGAATGCAGAAAGTCCACCAGCACTCTGTGCTTCAGGACCATGGACAGCTCTCTTCGTTACACAAGGACCAGACATGCTCGGCCAAAACCGACCCTTTATTGTGGTGAACAAATTTAAAACAGCCCCCAGGTCTGAAGGAAACTTGTGTGTAGGCTACTTGTGTGAGATTAGTCTGCTTTTCATTTCTTTTTTCCAAACAGTGAGACGCAAGTAATCTAGGTCATGACCAAGTTTTAAAGAAAATGTCCCATAAAGACTACAAACATATGCATGCCAAAAGAAAAAAAATCAATAAATAAAAAAAACTGTAAACCTCTTTTCTTTTTCAAAATGTAAACTTCCAGTACATTTACATAATCTTAACGTGCGCTGTTTAACAAAGAAGGAAGAAAAAATATATTAATGACTATATATATATATATATATATATATGTATATATATATTAGTAAACTGATCCCATTAGATGTGAAATGTAAATAGAACAGTTACCAAGCATATATATATATATATATATATATACAATTGATTTTTGGACCCACCCAAACATAGTTCAAAGTTCTTTACTTTCACAGCAGCATATTCCAAACCCATCCTTCTTTTTGTCGTGCTCGCTCCTTTTTTTAATAAATCAGGTGGGTTAGGAGCAGAACATTTTGTTCATTGCTTTGGGAAAAGCCATGTTATCCTTACTGGGCTCTTGATGCTGCAAAGTAATGGTATGTCCTTTTATCCCATTGTTTCCTGTTGTGCGGTCTGGCACACCCGTCTCCAGGATGGAGCCTTTAGTTGTGGTCCAAGACACTGATGTGTTGGTGTGTGATTGGTTCAAAGTGCTGTGTCTAAACAGGGGATCATGAAAAACCCCATCCACCCAGTTTCTAAGGGTTGTGACTGGGGAGTCCTGCTGTCTGTCTAGGCCACTGGTGGGTGATGAGGCCTCAGGGGAGGAGGGTATGGCTGGCTGGCATCTAAGCATGCAGGATGGATACTCTGTCTGGTTCAATGAAGTGGCGGTCTGGGCCAGTGACCAGATGCGTGGTTTGCTGTCCAGCACTTGGTGGCCTTGCTGGTAGCAAGTTTTGGTCTGCCGCATGTCACCCGGGTCGCGCTCCAGATCATCAGCAGACGTTGTTTTCAAGCAGCTCTTGGCCAAGTCATGGTCTCTTTCCAGTGAGGTTCCAATGGACAGCTTCAGGGAAGTGTCCTTGAGGTGTTCGGTTGTGGCCAGGTGTGCGTTCATGTGGAACTGATGCTTCAGCTCACACTCAGAGTTTTCTGACTCAATGGTATCAAAGTCATCCAGGTCACTTAGCTGAAGGTCCTTATCCTCTCTACTTCTGCTCTCTAACAAAGAAGAAATAAGAAATGGGTTGAAGAGCTGTTCAGATATGCAATAGATATGTTAAAATCATATAATATGGTGACAATGGTCCTATGTAAATTAATAAACAGGACCTGTAATTTACAGTTATACCAAGGAGCCCAATATCGCAGCTCTGCCTACATAAATGGTACACGACAGAATCTCTGGTTTTGAAAATAAATAAAGTGATACAAGTGATACAAAAATGAGATGTTGAAACTTTGTAATGTTAGCCCTTATACTAAAACCTCCAGTGTTGAGTAAGACCTGTAGTGTTGCAAACAAGCGTACCGTCATCATTTGCTTCACTTTTGATTTGGTCTTCTTGTGAGCCTTCCTCATCTTCCTCATACCTCTTCTCATCTGAGCATTTGTTTCTTGGCGGCCAAGTCATCTTGTTCTCCTTCTTGAGTCTCCTTCTGGCATTGGCGAACCATGTGGACACCTGGGTGAGGGTCATCTTGGTGATTATGGCTAGCATGATCTTCTCACCTTTGGTGGGATAGGGGTTCTTCCTGTGCTCTTGCAGCCAGGCTTTCAGCGTACTGGTTGTCTCTCGAGTAGCATTTTTCCTCCTGGTACCTCCATCCATTGAACCATACCTAGTGCAGAGGAAAATGTTACTTTTTCTTTGTCTTTCTCACGCACCACACTCCATGTCCATGTAGCAAAAGGTACATCATGATCATTTAAAATTTAATGGACATTCTGAAATTCTGGGGGCTGAAAGGAAATTTGGAATAAATGGCATTTGCCATCAATGACTCAGTAAAGAGATCTCTTTACATATTTAGGTATA
>JBBPDA010000009.1:18882173-18898241 GCA_037974385.1 Arnoldichthys spilopterus
CTAGTTTGACCATTGTTCATTTAGGTAGGTGTTTATATTTCCTATATAATGTTGAGTTTCTACAATACAATGGTACTGTACCAAGCTGGCCTGTGGTGTTGTAGCTAATCTAAGCTGAACAGGTCCATTTTTTCCAATTGTCTCCCCAACCTTGTTGACTTCAGTTCCACCCACTAGCTAGAACCCACCCTATTACACAATACTGCCAGCACTAAGAGGGTGAAGGCTAGAATGTGCTTCCATCGAGTTACACAAATTGCCACTGCATCTTTTGAAACTACTACTAATTCATTGTTCTTGAACATTGTTACATTCTTGGAGGAGAGTGCTGAATGCCACTTCTCACTTTTAGTGATGGGGGAGAAAGAGGCCAATCCCACTCACCCAAAGAGAGCAAAGCCACCTGTGTTCTCTTGGAATGTGGCACTACTGGGGGATCAAACTCACAATCTAGGGCCAATGCTTAAAAGCCCCAGTTTAGAGTCTTTATAATACTCTGTAAAAATTGTCCAACATTGTAACAGCTGCAAAAGAATGGACCCTCAGGTGCATTGTGAAAAAACACCACAGGTTTATACAGTTCACTAATGATCCAGGCTGAGCTTCACCTACAGCTGTTATCTTATCCAGCCCTGAAGCCACTCACAGCACTTTGTGTCTGGACAGATGGCCAGAAGAAAACAGCAATCCATTATGGGCAGCACTGTATTGATAGATGACCACTATATTGGACTGTATTATATCATAATGGGGCCAGTATGGGTAGAATGTATCTTTATAACTCAGACACATTAGACATAGTTCTCCTGGGGAAATGAACATTTCCTGTCTCTGGCTACCTCTTAGCACGCAGGGATTTTTTTCTTCCCTAGATGTGGAATGTCTGCCATAAACAGACTTGAAATCAAAACCACAATCTACTAAACATATTTTGCTCTGTCACAACAAATTTCTACAACACATGGGACAGAAGAAGAAAGAAGGAAAGAAGGAAGGCAGCTGTATGTCATACACAAAAACCTGAAGAGAAAGAGTAGACACAACAGACATGGTTGGCTAGTGATCTCTTGGTCTTGCATTTGAAATCTTTCATGGTTTTACAATGGCTAAAGTTCTTTGAGTATTTTTGCAACCTCTGTCAATACTGTTGTCACATCAAGTAATGAAGCAGGATATAGTTCACTGCTAATATGTGAATGGAGTGTCAGGGATGTCATACTGAGTTTCTTCTGGGCCACAGCTCTGCAGAGTTATGCATTCTGTCTCATTAAGCACACTTAATTTAACGCATAAGCTAATTGGAAAGGTCTTAATGAGATTCAGAGTGCTAGAAGAGGAAGAAAACTCATCTCTGCAGAGCTGTGGACTGGAAGGAAACAAGTTCAACAGCCCTACTCTAGAATCAACACAAATGACATTGTTTGCACACAACCTTGGGTAAAGCTTGGCAAGTTAGACAAATAACATTGTAGCATGGTATAGGTTCTAGATAGCTTTAGAGCTTACTAAGATTACCAATCTGCAAACCAGGTGCAGCTGAATAAGGTCATTTATCATTTAGGATTTTTGATTTAAGATGATTCCACCTTCCAAAATCCAAGCTTTAAATCAGGGGTGCACATCTCCAGTCTTGGAGGGCTGATCTCCAGTAGAGTTAACTTGTTTGTCAAGAGCTGATTTAACAAAAGTGCTCGATTAGGTGTGACTCCACATTTGTTAGTTGTTCAACAGTCACCATGTGTGAACACCACAATGAATAGTTGCTTATATAATCTGCTAAATATCTGGGCCAGTGAGCTACAGCCAATGAGAGTGCATGACAAAAGTCGATGGAATGCAGGGGAGCAGTGACTTCAGCTCCTGAACAAAATTTAATGGCTTACCCAACTCATTACCATTTCTTTGTCCTTTTGTGTGGTGTTTTGAAACTTATGATTGTGCAGACAGCACTTATGCTGGACATCCATTTTCCAACTCCATAAACTCCTGTTTTGTGTAAGGGTACCATAATTCCCAAAACATTGTTTTGTAGATCAGCTGGGCTAGGTGGGCTGAAAGACCATGTAGTCAGTGACCCTCTGTCGCTCATTTCCCTGCTTCAACACACGTGAATTTTAACTCACCCGTTAACTCAACTGCCAGTATGTTCGAGAAGAACAGGGATGCCTGACTCCAGTCTTGAAAAACCAGCACAGTACAGCGTACTTCTGAGAAATGAATGAGCAGGGAAATCCCCATAGTGTTCTGATGAATCAGGTGTGTTTAATGGGCTAGAACACTAGACCTGTGACCTGCCCGGACTGGGGTCTCACACATACTCTAGATAGTGAAGTAGGGTTGCCCGGTCCTTGTTCTGGAGACCTACCACCTTGGCCATGCTTAATCTAACACACCTGATCCATCTTTAGATAGTATAATATAGGAATATAGAATTATGCAGCCCCCTGGGCATGATGTTGGTTTATGTTTCTGTGGTAATTTTTAACATCAGTATTGTGCAGAGTTGTGTAGAGCACTCTAGAGTTTGGGTTTGAAGGAAAGAGGTGTTTAGTACATCCCCACATTCCCTATGCCTATGTGTGTGAGTCTGTCTGTGTGTATGTGTGTGTGGGTGTGTGATTCTGGTATTTGAGGAGACTGATGAATGGCTCTGTCTCCGTTGGTGCCGCTCCACGCTTTTTCACTACATTTCCTGCAAAATAGCCATTTCCCTCCACAAGGCAAGTCTTCAAATTAGAGTAGTTCTTCATCTCGTTAAAGAAGGATGTCATTACTGCGATTCTGGAGCATTAATATAACACCTGTGGCAAAAGCTAACATGAGCATGCATTCCAAAAACCATGGAGCACCATGACCAGCATCATAATCTTCCTCGTAGGACGAACGTCTCTCATGCATTTATGAATACACATCACACTTTGTGCCAATTTGTCTTCTTTAAGGTGACATTAAAGGACAGCAGACTTATTTATTTTTTTATTTATTTCCCCCTTTCAAGAATCTGTAGCCTCCCGATTTATTTCGGCTGTGGGAAAAAGCAGGGAAACGTTTGTCAAACGAGCTAAACTACTGACAGGGTGGTGAAGATGACGAGGCAGTCATTTCCAGAGAGCGGAGGAGAGTAAATTAGGCCGTAAACAGACTCCCAGGGGAGCCATTGCCGTGTTCCACACGCAAAGCATTTTGCTTTTTTTTCAGTATTTTTTTTTTGTTTTGTTTTGTTTCTCTACAGAGCAAACTTAGCACTCCGCTCCGCCAAATCGTCTCTTGAGGACACTTAAAACATGCGAGAGAACGTCGGCCTCCTGCATGCTACGTTACGAAGTGATTCATTTCTCAGCGTCCACACAAACATTTTGAAAAGCGTTTATTGCCTGGGAAAAAAAAAAGTTGTTGAGGTCTTGTCATCGCTCATAATCACAGTCATGGTTAGCTATGTTTTTTGTGTAGGCTTCAGCTGGGAGTTGTCAAATGAGAACACTAGCAATGGCTGGCCGCATGTTTAAATGGGATCCTCCTAGCTGTTCTCTAGAATGAAGAAAGGAATCAGATAGTGTGAGGTTGAAAAGAAACCAGTGAAATAATCAGAATGAAAGAATCATCTTAGAAAGATTTTAAATAACTGTGCTAAAATTTGTTCATCAAAACCCAATAATACTTAATTCATGACAATTCAAAAGAAAACATCTGATCCTGGAGCAGCGTCCGTTTCCTAATATAGGGAATGAAGTGGTTTTTTTGGAGTTTTTTTTTTTACAAAAAAAAGTGTTGGTGGGGGGTTGGTTGGGGGATCTGTGGGAAGGATATGAGTAATTTCCTAAAGTCATAAGTCTAAAATAATAAGTCTTAATATACCTCTTGCATTTTTACATTTCCTTTATGTCAATAGTGTGTAAATAATATTGATGCACACTGACCTGCCTGACCCCTTATGAGAGCTGAGTCACACAGCCCCATTGCAAAAATATTCCTTAATCACCAACCCAAAGAAAGAATTTAGACCTCTACAGTACATAATATTGTGAAAATAATCAGGGAGTCCAAAGAAATCTCAGTCTGTCTAGGGCAAGACTAGAAACTACTGTTGAATATGCATGACCATCTATTTAGTTGCCAGTTAATTTTGTATTGTAGTTAAAGTTAAAGTAGTTAAAAGTGACAATTCTAAAAGATTTTTTCAAGGACACCCGCCCCCTTTTTTTAGCTTTTGAAGATTTCAGGGGGTCAGCATTGTTTCAGTCTAACCATATTTTGCACACTGCTTAACACTACTCATAAGGACATCCATTGTCTAAAATGCTTCTTCCATTTCAGGACACAGGGAAGCTGGAGCCAATCCCAGCTGACTACAGGCCCATGGAATTTTACACCCAGTATAGGAGGCCATCTCATCACAGGCCAACACATAGACAGTCAGCCATTCACACATATGGGCAAATTAGAGTATCCAGTCAACCTATTGCAGCCTTTGGATAGTGGGAGGAAACTGGAACGCCCAGAAGAAACCAGCACCAACATGGGGAGAGCTTGCAAATTCCACACAGTGAGGCACCCATGGCCAACCTGGAAATTGAACCCAGGACCTTCTTGCTGTTAGGCGACAGCACAAACCACTGCACCGCTGTGCTGCCCACTCATCAGGACAATACAGAGCAATATCTAAACTTGTATGAGTAGTCAACTAAAACAAGTCTAGTAGTCTGAGCTTTATCTAAACCCAGGAAGTCTTAAAGCACCTTAGTTAAGAAAGACAATTTTACTGCATTTTGTTTTTAAGGAAAATCAGGATAAACAGTGTGAGAAATGATCTTAGATCAGCATATTTTGTGTTGTTGTGAAAAAATGCCCATGCCTCTGCAGCGGACATTCCTGTTTACCCTCCTGATCCGCACGCAGCCAAACCGCAGTGCTGCGTACAAAATTAATAATTCAACGCTTTCATATTAGTTCACACCTTAGCCAAGATACCACTAAATTATTCATAAAAATAATATAAAATAAGCAAAGCATTTGTCATATTTATATGAGGTAAAATATACTGCGGCAGGCCAATTCTGAATCAAAGTGAGGGCCTGTAGCTACAGAACCAGGCAAGAAAAAAGTAGGTTGGAGAACTGATTTTGGACTAAACCATTATAGCAGGTCAATGCTGATCCCAGGTCAGTGCATCCATTGTGAAATGGTTTGAGACTATAGGCCTTCTGCAAGGGATTAAAAGTGTTGTCCACTGAGCAAATGGGCAGCATTTCTTTGATGTTTCTGTAACGTTTGTCTTTTTTTTTTTTTTGCAGGTGATTTTTGTTTCCTGTGTATATGCTCAGCTCAGTCATGGGTGACCAAATAAACAAGCCCTACAGAGACCTGCTTTTTTATTGTTGTTTTCTTTTTTCCCTCTCTCTCTATAATGAAAGCTGTTGAAAAAACAGGTAGGGGGCACAAGTGGGGGTTTAATGCAGCACTTGTGTGCATCAGATAGATTTTCACCCAAAATTCTATTTTTCACGGCTGACTCGAGCCCAGAAGCGACACACAGACACAAACACGCACACACACATGCACACACGTATGCACACACTGCACGCAGCTTCCCCTTCCCACCTCCTATTGGCAATCCCCGCAAACAAACATTTCTCCGCACAAAATGGATCAAGAAAACATACAATTATCTCTAAAAACTGGAACAGATTTTTATTAAATTAACCTTATTAGTGCATTACGGTAAGCAAATGCCAAAAAGGGGGCCTGCTCATTTGCATTAAGATAGATTTTTCAGGTTGGCTGCACGATTTAATTAAAGAAAAGATTAAGAATCATTAGAGGAGCCGCTGTACCTTGCCTAGTCGAGTTCTCCACAGGCTCAGGTTAACACACACACAGATGGTGATTTTGTAACTGTTGAATGGCTCCAGCAGAATGAGAATGATCCTATTAGTTTCCAGGGGAAGAGGAGAGAGAGGGGAGAGAGAGAAAGAGAGAGAGAGAAAGAGGGAGAGAGAGAGAGAGAGAGAGAGAGAGAGAGAGAGAGAGAGAGAGAGAGAGAGAAATTGGGGAAAAAGTGGAACAGAGAGAAACATTGCTCAGAGGACCTCACTCTGTCTGTTCGTGTGGGAGTTTAACAAGTATAAACGTTAAATTTCTCTCATAAACGAATGCCTGTAGCACTCATAAACCGCTTAGGGAAGCCTACTGAAATGTTTCTGTAGGGCTGAAGACAGGTGAGTTCGGTTTAGCCGCTGAAAGGGTCAGCGTAAATGCCTGTGGGTCACCTCTACATCTGAGACCTGCTAGTAAATTTAACAGAGAATGTAGGGCTAACCTCAGGATAGTAGCTTATTATGGTCAGAAATGTGAATACATTCCAGGGTGAAGGTCTGCTTGTGAATATACCCCCATTCTCTTAGTATACACTTGTGAGTGTCTGATTTCTCAGATGTGCAAATGCATGTGTGTAAGACCGTTCAACACTGTAAAAAATTTTACCTGGGGAAAAGAAATCTAGTCAATATTTCTAATAAATATCACTCTGTGTTGTAAGTACAATATAAGATTATTTAACCAAATTTGTATATGTTTTTGCTTGTTTTATGTATGCAGTCAGGTGCAGTGGTGGCCTAGTGGTTAGGACATTGCGCTAGGGACCTAAAGGTTGCAGGTTCAAGTCCTGGCTCAGGCACTACTGAGGTACCCTTGTTTAAAGCCACACCTCCCAATTCAACCTGCAAATACCTCATAACAAAAAACAACCAGATGGCCAAAAGGGGTCACACCTAAATCTAGCATTTATCTAGTGTTGAGTAAGTTAATTAATGTCCCTGTAATGTCCCTCGGTGGCTCAATCCGTAGCACACTCACCTTGGTTCAACATGATACATGGTAGTGCGTGTTCATGCCCCAAATAAGGAGGCGATGTCCTTATTTGACAGATGGTGGCCTAGTCATTAGGACTCTGCCCTTGAAAACTGAAGGTTGCAGGTTCAAGTCCCAATCCGGGCACCACCGAGGTACCGTCCTGCTACACTGCTCCCTGGGTGCTGTTGGCAACTGCCCGCTGCTTCAGGTGTGATCGTGTGATGGGTTAAATGCAGAAGTCACATTTCATGGTGGTGCTTATGTGTGTTCACAATGACAAACAGTCACTTGCAAAAACAAAAACAAAAAAAACTGCATTCAAATATACTTATTTCAATAGGTATATCTGCATCCAACTGTCCCACAAGGACAAAGAGCAGATCTCATACATCTGTGTACACCAAAAATCATGCAAGTTGATTTTAGGACAGGGGATTACAGTAGGTCACCAGCCCTAATTCTGGGGATCTAACTTCCTGCAGACTTTAGGCCCAGCCCTAATCAACCTCACACAATCTACCAACGTTTTGCTGTGAGAGGTCTCTGGTTAGCTGAATGAGGTAAGTTCATTTTGGCCTGAAGCTGAATCCTGCCAGCAATTAGATCTCCAGGAGAAAGGTTGGTATGGAAGCTAGATGGATACTAGCAGTTTGCAGTCTTTAGCAGCCTCAAGATACATTTTATGCCTTGTCCACATGTACATGGGTATTTTTATGGTGCTTATTAAAAAATGTGTTGTGATCGTTCATCCACATGCAATCATTTTACGCCACTGAAAAGGAATTTTTGGGAAAGCGCTTTCCAGGGTGAAACAGCTCCAGCATGAGACAATTTTGTGCAATGACAGATGTAATCAAAATATTGCTGTTTTAACTAACATTGTTTATGTTTAGACATAAATGTACAGTCTCACTCACTATATTGAGCAACACATGTGTCTTCAAATGCGCAACAGAGGTCACTGCTGCATCAACATTGCTGCGACTCCAGCTGCATCTGAATAGCTGAACGAAGCATCCTTTCCTATCTCCATGTCCATGCTCATGGCTTCACTAAACTTACTGGTAGAGAAGGCTGGCAAGTGACCACCAGCTCAGTCAAAATCAAGAAAAGTTTACATGAAGGGAAGTTTTATTGAAATATTTGGATGTAGCCACAGAAACCACGTCTATATCTCCAATTTTGGATGAGACCCTAGTATGCCTACCAGAGCCAATAATAATCTTTTTTTTCAGGCTTCTGGCTTTTTAGTTAGGGTTATACTGCTACCTGTTGTTTTGGTGTGCTCTTAACAGAGCTTGACAAGATGTTTTTGCATTTTCATGTGGACAGCTAGGGTTAAGGTTAGGGCTTAAACAGTGTTTAAGAATATTTTTTTGGATGAGAAAAAAAACCCTTGTTTTAAAAAGATCCCAGGACTAGGCCTTAAATGACCCTGTGTGAGTCATAGTTGGCAAGACAGTGGTTGAGAGGTGTTGAGGGGTATAGGGAGTGAAGGGGAGAAAAAAAACGAAAAAGAAGGAACGAAACCCTCCATCCATCTCTCCTCTCCTCTCGGGATTCAGGAATTAGGTATGCAAATCACTCAGGGAGGAGGGAGGGAGAGAGGGATTTGGTGAAGGGAGAGAGAGGGGAGCACCCACATCCACAGCTCTTTAATCCTCCAGCTTCAAGTCTGGCCGAAGAGAGAGAGAGAGCAGTAACTCGGGCATAAAGGAAGCAGCCATGTGTGTCTGTGGCCGAGTATTACAGCAGGCACCTGCTCCAAAAGCACCAGATACAATAAATAAATAAATAAATAAATAAATAAATAAATAAATAAATAAGCAAGATAATGCTGACACAAGAGCGTGAGCGTTGCACCCTCCGTCTATTTCTCTGTCTCTCTTTAAGCTCTCTCTGTCTTTCTCTCTCTCTCTCTCGCTCACTTTCACTCGCTCTCTCGCACTCTAATCAGAGCGTATTGAGGCGACGGCAGGTGCGTTGGCAGGTGCAGGCAGACAGATGTGTGTGGCTGGCAGGCTTGACGCCGTACAGGTGTGAAAGGCGGCCTACACCCTAATTACGTCTCTAAATGCTTAATTTCTGTGTTTCAATATTGATTGCTACCTTTCTGCTCTCTCTCTCTCTCTCTCTCTCTCCCTCTTTTTCTTTTTCTCTCTCTCTTGCCTTTGCACACTAGGCAGTGAATCCAGGCCCTGCTATTTACTGAAGCCTTCGCTCCATGTTATTTATTTATTTTTTTTTACAAAGCTTTATTTTTATGCCCCCTCCTTCCCTTTTCCCCACTTCTTTCTTGCAGAGAGATAATGTTTGGTTTCTTTTCCTGTACTACCGGAGACTGGCTCCTTTAGAATGGTGCGCGAGAGAGGAAACATGGGGCACGTGTGTGCCGAGCAGAACAAGAGGAGCTTCAATGCCTTCTGAGTGCTCCTGTATTTTGATCATTCACGCACAGTTGCAGTAATCAGCGCTTCAGCCCGTTAGGAAGCTTTTGTACGGAACCAGATGGATCTTTGTGTGGTCAGGAATGGCAGGAATTGAGAGGAGAGGGGGCCTGTTTGTGCGTGCGTGTGTGTGACTGCTTGAAAACAGCCAGGAAAAGAGACAAACACCACTCCATGCATGTACCTGCTCTATACCCTCTATATCACTTGAACTGTGGCTTTGATACAAGAGTGAGAGAAAGAGATTGAGGATGAGTACATGTGTTCAGCATTTCAGTGATCTATTAATATACATGTGTGTGTATGTGTGTGTGTGTATGAAGGGTGTGTTGATGCATGTTTGTCTACATCATATTCATGAAAATGAGCGTATGTTTGTGTGTCTCCATGTATGCTGTTTGTCAGCTTTTGTATGTGTGTGTGCATGCCTTTGTGTGATTCTGGGTAGATGTACGTGGATCCTGTCCTGTTGTCTCCTGTTGCAGGCCGACAGCTGGCTCTCCCAGGTGGACTGACATTCGAGATACAGAGAGAGAGAGAGAGAGAGAGAGAGAGAGAGAGAGCGAGAGAGAGAGAGAGAGAGAGAGAGAGAGAGAGAAAGGGATAGGGAGAGGGAGAGAGAGAAGGGTGGAAACTATCTAAGAGGATTTTATTAAGGGTTTGCATGTTAGTGTGTATAGTACAAGTGTATCAGAAGGGTAGAGGATGACAAATTGTAATCAAAAGATGGCGTACTGTCTCTAGTAGTGTTTTTCCACTGGCAAGTGTGTTGCGGCATGGTACAGTTACAAATTTGTGGTTTGAAATGTTGTTATCTTTTCAGTTGCCAAGACATCCATATTATACCTGAGTACTTGTGCTGAATTTTACCCTTATTACCTAGGTATATAGATAACACTAATATAGGAGGGGCTTGACATAATGCAAACCACTGATTGGTCAAACACTGACCAGAGTGGTCAGACAATTGTTACAGAATGTTCACAGGTTGTGACTTGAGTTTTTTAAAAATCCCAGTTGTTGCCTTTGTTCAGGATTATTGTGAACACTAATAATGTGTGATAAATAATGTCACCTCAACACAACCCCTAGGAAGCTGTACAAGGGTACATCTGAATTCTCCACCATGCTGCACCACCCTGTGCTGTGGAAAAGAGTCAAAACTGCTTGCAACAATATGACCCACTCAACAGTTAGATCTTAAAGAATAGCTTGTGTTTTGTACTTTAAAAACACTTAATGGCATGTGTATCTGGGACTTCACTCTTCACTCTTCCCTTTCCTTTCCAATTCATTACATCCTCAACCGCAGCGCATTACTCCGCTCAACTCATTCCTGTCTCCTGGGGGGAAGTTATTGGTCGAACCATTTTAACCCCATTTATCCTCCTCAGAGCCAATGGAGAATATTTTATAACCACCACCGCCCCCAACACACACACACACACACAGACTTTTAATATGTGCAAAGTGGCTCAGAATTGAATTGATCTGTTAAGAGCAAACCATTTAAAGAGCTCTAGAACTTTTTTTGGTGTAAATAAATGCACTTGAACTGCACATAACACTCACTTAGAGCAAAAACAGTCTTCTCTCTGCCTGTTTTTAAATGTGTTTTATTGAATGATGCAAACAGGGAAAAAAAAAACATAAACACAATTATGAATTACGAAGTATCTGCAATAAAAATTTACCATTTAAGTAAAGACCAAAAGATAAGATGATTGCACTGGCTTTTACAGCTCAGTATTTTGCCCAGAACAACACACTTATGTAGCACATGCATTTTACACCCACACAGCGTGTGCACATCTTCAGCTAATGAGATATAGCATTCATTAAAAAATCTTATAAATGTAAAAGTTTTTTACACCAAAACAGGTGACATTAGTCCATAAATAAAGACTTTCTGTCTGTTATTGACACCCTTGGTAAAGATGACTAAATAACTGTGGTTAATCAGCTCAATCTCAGACTAAATGTATGTAATTTAATCTCATACAATCTTAATTTAAGTAGTTAGTATAAAAAATAAAAACGTATGTGTCATAATTGTTGGCAACTATAGAAAGTCTTAGAAACTTCCTGTTTCAATTAAGTATACATATTAGGTGACATAAAGGACAATTTTCCCAAGTCATTCTTTAACATGTGGGAGACTGGAGAAAACACTAATGAAATGGGATAAAAATATGTTGACGTTCAGACAAATGCCTATAAAAACCCTGTATCAACTGTTAGTACAATAATTAGGAAGTTAAAACTCTAATTATACTAAATCTAGCGTGAACAGTCATTTCTTGAAGCTTATGTGCTTGAAGCAAACTTAAGGATTTAAGCAACTTTGACCATGCTTCATGGTATGTTTTCCAGCATGCAGCAGGCTAGCCAAAGGTTAACTAAGTTAGCTTTATGCAAAGTACTGATGACTAGTTATTTTGTAATGCTGGGGTATTAAACAAAGACTAAAGCTATTGTATTTGCTAGACTATGTGTTTGTGAGATCATTTTAATAATGAATAAAGTTACATTCAGAATGCTTAATTGTACTAATGTACCCGGTTAGAGGCAGGGCTAATAGTCAGTTGTCTGTTATTTGTCATCTTTACACACACTGGTGAATTCGGACACTCAGCTTTAAAACTCAAAACATAGGAAAGCAAATTTTAATGCTAGTTTAATTATATAAGCAAATGGCCCAAAACAAACTGCAAACAAAATTAAAATACATACTGTATCACACAGGAGGCCTGTCCTTTTTTCCAGCTCTTCACCCCAAACCACAGACCCAGGAGGATTATGAGATATTTGTAGGACAGTCTTGATTTCCAGGTGATAGTATCACATGAATCTACTGGACCAAATTGATGGCTTCCTTTTGGCATGTGAGAATTGTTCAAATGGATACAAATCACTTCAGCAGAATATCTGATATGCAGTATCTAACACAATTAGAATCTAACTTCAGTCAGTCTTTGTAGTACATTATCAGCTCTGCCTCTCTGAAGCAAATATTTTCCCCCACAGCTCCATAAGCATAGGTCTAAGCAGCAAGCATGCAATGGCAAGATGTTAGATGGTTATAGTGCTCTAAGTCAAGTGTTCTGCCTACTGTGGTGTGACAACACTGGTAGGAGCAAAAAAGATTGCTGACATGCATGTGCTATAGATCAAAGATGCCATTAATACTGTCTATTAGGTTGCAAAGTCATCTCCCACCTTTTTTGATGACTTATCTGTAAAGTGTGGGGATATGGAAATAGAAAATGACAAAATGTCAATTCTGATTGTTTCCTTTGCTATTCACCTTAGTTCGACAAGCTTGTTGGGAATAAAAGGGTAACTTTGTACATAGGAAATTATACAGCAACTACCTATTCTTGTGATCATTCTGTGTCTACAGGTACTTGGTAAATCCTCTGAAATATGATTGAAACAAAAATTAAATGTAACTTTGTATATAAAAACACAATAATTTAGTAGTTTTCTTGTTTTTGTGGTACCCACATAAGCATATGTAATATTCATAACTATACATGTGGTCTTAGATCTGTTGTAGGTCTATAATCAATCATAGCAGAAGTGGCATATTGTAATTTGAGGTATGGATGAATAACTTGCAAAGCAAGAACACAAGATTATGACAAATAAAATCTACAGGCAAAAACAAAACTTTCAGATTATATATGAAAGGTACAAGAGTCAAAAAGGGCTAGAGCAACTAATGAGACTAAGACACTGCCAGTTTAATCAGCCACCTCTCTGCCACTCACTGAACAGGTAAGATGCAGACCAGAGGTGTGCATCTCATTTGCAGGGCAGTTTTGGTGGCAGCATTGGCTCAAGAGCTAATGCACACTGAAACTGTGGTTCAGATCTCAGATACAGCTTAGTTACCAGTCACATGTGGAATATGTGCAGTGGATCAGGGTATTACACACTGAATTGGCTTATAGATTTCACATTGCTACTGATGATTTACTAAGTACAACAGTGACCAGTTTAATTGAGTGCCTCTGTTCAAAACGTCCGGAAATTTCCCTGATATACTTCATGTTCAAGTCTGAATTAGGATGACAAAATTTGCGAAAGGTGCAGCATTTTTTAGTCCTAGATATAAACTCTATTTCTGGAAAAGTTGGGATTTTTGTACAATGCAATAAAAACAAGAATATGTGATATTGACAGTATTGACAAATAACAGATTTTCAATGTTTTCATTGATCAGCTTAAATGTATTTTGCAAATTGAAACAAATTTAGAATTTGACATTGGGATGAAGCAAAATAACTGTAATATAGAAGAAATGTTTGTAGATTAATCAAGTTATGCCATTTTGAAACATTCCACTATAAGCAGGTGAGCTGGTAAGACATGAAGACTGGATATAAAAGTAACATACACTAAAGGCTTAGTCTCTGCAAGCAAAGTTGGTGCATGGCTCATTACTTTGTGCCAAAATTCCTAAATGTTTTGTCAGTCAGTCCAAAAGCCATCATGCTACTGTAATAAGTATAGCCACATAGGCTTGGGAGGCCGCCACTACATCAAGAAATACAACCTGAAAGTCTGTTACACAGAGACCGAAAAACTTCAACTCTACAGGCACACAGCTGAGTTCACTGGACATGAGCTCATCTCAAATGGGCTAAAAGTCAATGGACACATGCGCTGTGGTAAGATGAGTGCACCTTTCAATTTGTTTTGGAAGAAAATGGACTTTGAGCTCTCCCTGAAAAGGGCGTACCCTTTTGTTATCACATGCCCCTTAAATTTAAAGGTGAGGTGACAGGCCCATTGGGTTTATTGCATGTTAAACCCAAAATACACATCTGAATAAAAGGGTCAGCCAAATGAATAAAATGTAAATATAAATGAATAATTAAGAGCGTTAGGACAACCTTTTTGCAGCTTGTGCTCAAACAGAAGTCTTTTTTTTTTAGTCAAAAGAGCAAAGCAGATTTCGACATTTCCATAAATGTTAGGTGCGCTTTGTGCTTTACGCTTATATGTAAGAGTATATGTGCTTGACAGGCTTGTCAACAGTCCTGATCTGAGCTTCATGAAAAGGAGAATCATACAATAGCTGCCACTGACTGTTGAACAGCTATAGTTTTGTATCAAGCATCAGTGGGCAAAAAATTCTCTTGCAGAACTACAACAATTAGTCTCCTCAGTTCCTAAAGGATCAAACAGTGCAATAAAGCAGATGTAACACATTATTAAACATTAGACGTTTATGGTGTTGCAGGTGTCAAATTATAAATTTGTTTATATTTACAAAATACATTTAAGTTGATCAGCGAATACACTGAAAACCGTTGATCAAAAATCATTTATCAGTTAAATGTTAAAGTTTTAAAGAGGTAAAAACACATTTTTTGAAAATTCCCAACTTTTCTGGAATCCAATTGTGCAAAAACAAGAAAAAGAGGTTTAAAAACATTTTTTTAATACAACTTTAATACAATACCTATAGAAAAAGGTAATAACACTGAACAAAACCACAAGGAAAATGTTTTAATCATATGTGGAGAAAGTAATTACAGCTTTGGCCTAAGAAGCTGGTACTGCCCCATTTACCAAAAAAAAATTTTAGTAGGTATTTTGCGTTATTATACACCAGTCTCTGAAATCAGCTTTTTTTTTTGACCACTCTTCCATGCAAAATTCTTTAGTTACAAGATGTTTGGGGGACTTCTTGTATGTACTGACCTTTTCAAATCCCACCACAACATTAGATCTAATCAATGGTACCTAATCTGGAACACCTGATTCTAATTTTATGGATCTGAAGGTGTGAAAATATAAGATTATGCTTATTTTTTTGTTTTTTTGCCTTTTTGTGTTTAAACAGGGAGAATAAATAAAAATAACATGTTATGTGATGTTTATTGGGATATATAACCTTCATCTTTAGGCATTTAATTAAACAAAACAGCCCACTAAACATTAGATATCTTATTGACATGCAGATTATGTCTATATTGCGTCCATCGATCCAGGACCAATTCTGGACTTTTACACTACATGCAAACTATGTCCGCTTTTTGGACATCTAATACGACCCAACTTGGATGTCAATATGCAGTTAAACATTTGAACCTCTGACTTTTGGACGTCATGGGGACGTCTAACACAGGTGCAGGAAATTGATATTATTAATGAATATATTTATTTCTAAATTTATGACAAACATCAACATTGTTGTAATTATTGTTAATAAATATAAATATATATTGTTTGTAATAAAACATCATATATTACTAATTATTTATTTAAGTACAGTATTTTGTTATCTATTTAATTAATCAACCAATTTAGGTATTAATTTATGTATTTATTTATTTATTTGGAAATGCAATTTGTGAAAAAAATGTGGTAGGCTTTCTTATGATTTCAACTAGTCAACGGCACTCTGATTGGTTGAGGCAGCGCGTCATCATAACCCAACCAGTATACACCACTCTGATTGGTGGAGGCAACGCGCCAACCATTTGGCGCAAATCAGAATTTTTCCTTCTTCACTCGGCTGTGCTCAGCGTACTCGTCTGCCATTAAGTGGAAGGTACATTCAGCCACAGCAGTTAATTGTATGTTCATTTATGTAAGTGTTAGCTGTTTAAGCTTTGTGGTCTTAAACCACTCGAATCTGCTGTGGCTATTTGCATTGCCTCTCTTCCCATCACCCATCAAAGTCACTGCGCTAACCAGGGCTAGGCTGATAGTCAACTTAAGCTAAATCAAACATAGTTCATCAACTGTCTCTGGC
>JBBPDA010000009.1:18908690-18935982 GCA_037974385.1 Arnoldichthys spilopterus
TCTCTCAATCTCTCTCTTTCTCTCTTTCTCTCTCTCGCTCTCTCTCTCTCTCTCTCCCTCTCTTTCTCTCTCTCTCTCTCTCTCTCTCTCTCTCTCTCTCTCTCTCTATCTCTCTCTCTCTCTCTCTCTCACATACACACACACATACACACATATAAGAACACATGAAGGACCTCCTCTGTGTCCAGCCGTCTGAACAGCAGGTCCACAATCCCCAAGTCTGTCTTAATGTTTCAGTTCCTGTTTGCTCTGGCCATAGATCTGCCCGGCACTAATGACTTTCAAGTGGTTTGGACAGTTGTAGACAGCTTGCCCGAGAGGGGCCTGCCACATGCTTCCTTTATCTATTTATCCGCCCGCCGATTAATGGATGGACCGGGTCAGAGGTCGCTGGACAGTTTGGCTGGGGAGAGCAAATAAATATGTTGGCGGTTTTAATAGTTCCCTGTCAAGCCTTTTGTCACCTCGGTGTTCACACAAAGCTTTTAGTACTATTTAACAGAGCAGGTATTTAGAACCTAAAATAGACTGGCTTCAAACTAACAGGCTATAGCTGTTTAAAATGCATTTGAATTGTTGCATTGTTCAATTGTAATTGATTATAAAATGCACCATTGGAATAGGCCAAAATAAATTTTTTAATTTCTGCAAATACGCAGTCAGTTTACATTTTAAATTTGTACAAAAAAGGAAAAAGATAAGGATACACTTAAATTTAAAGAATGAAATTGTGTATCAGTGTTGGTTGTTTGCAGACTCTGGCAAGGCAAGATAAGGCAAGACAACTTTATTTATATAGCACATTATCATACACAGAGATAAAATAAGCATAAAATGAAAACTAAGCAATACAATTAGGAATACATTCAGAATACAAGAAAGAAGAGTGAATAAAATGCATAATAAAGTGCATAATAAAAATAAAGATTTAATCAATGTAGCTGCATCAGATGTCATAACACATAGAAAACATATTCTCCAGAATGCATCATCAACTATCCACAATTCATACTGTAACATTTTTGCACTGTAATATCACAGTATTTTCATGCACTGTTACCCTCCCAGCTAACATACACTCCCCTCCTATGGCTGCATTGCTGACTGAGTTGTGCCATGTTGTTTTGAGCTGAGGTTATATAGGACTGTTAGTTGCATCATTGGTTTTCTTGAAGTACAATATTTGTTCAGTTCAGCCACAAGGCCATGCAGACCCCAAACTGACCTCAGTGTAAATGCACTGAACAGAGAAGACTTCAGTCCCAAAGAAATGAGCCCTGGCCATAAATGGAACTTGGTACAGCTGCGTAAATCTCTGTGCAATGGTTCACACCTGCGCAGCAATGTTTTTACCATATACCTCTTTTTATACCATCTCAGCTCATAGTCGGCTGAAGAACATGCAAAAACATCACACTCGCTAGATGAAGTGTCAACATTTGCACAGAAAATTACAGGCCTCCGTTTTGGTGCCACCGGAGAATGTCAGAAAAGCTCTTTAATCAAATGTCACCAATTTCAGATTCAGAGTACTCACATTCAATTAAGACTGGCAGGCAACTGCACTCACTCACTGTGTAAACCATCATCTCCCAGTGGTGCAGCCACTTCGCAGAAAAGAAAGGAAAAATGCAAAATAAACTTTGAACAATGAGTGACGCTAAAGTCAGACTAGAGCACTTCAAAACGTCATGCCCGCAGCCTGCCGCTTCTGTGTTGATGTGCCATCCTGAAGCACAGCAGCAATATGAAATGCATACATGAAAAGTCCTGTGTCTTTTTAAAAATAATTGGCTATCTGGGTGCATTTGCAGGTAGTAAATCTGAATCCGGGCTGGCACATTTCATCAAATGCAAGCTTGTCAAGGCATTCTGTGTGTGTTTTATTCTGTGAGTTTGACTTAGGTGTCTATGAGACAGAAAAACCTGTCTTTATTTCTAAATGACTGAGGAGGAATGCACTGAGCATAGAGCAGTCTACAGTTTGAAAATAGTAGCCTTTGTCATGAGTAAACTGCACATCTAATACATACCATCCACATCTAATACTCAACATCCACTTTATTAAAACTGGACTGGACTTCTTAATGACGTACACCTACTTGCGGAAGAAGTTGGATAAATAGATCAAAATTTCACAATATATAGAAAAACATATCAGTTATCACCTAGCAAAGACTCCTTGTTATCTACAGTTTTAACATATTACTATATTTACCAATAGTATCTTGTCTTAAAGAACCACATACAACAGATTTTTTGTTATAGAGAAAAACTATTAAACTACCAAGCTAAAAAAAACGAACAACATTTATACATTCATATGGTTCTTTGAGTCTTGAGAAACAGTTCTATATCAAAGTATTTTAGGGTGTACCTCATTTACTATGGTTTAGTTTCTGGCTACAAGATTGCAAGACAATAGACACTATTTGGGTGTTAGACCATGGTCAGCACTGATGTAGTAGTGGAATGCTAGTGAGTGTGCCACTGGAAAGATTGTATGATGTATATAGATGTTGCTGGAGTTTGTATTCACCCAGATATTCAGCCAAGAACAACTCTGTCATCAGAACTTGACCACTGATAAACTGAAGAAAAAGCAAAGTACGTTTACATAGCAAATATTTAACAAAGAGGTCATTCAATGTGATTTACGTGTCCTGTCCGTGTTTGTTTTAATGTGCTTTAGTCCTCATGTTCGTTATCTCTCGTCAGCTGTGTCTCGTCTCCCAGTCAGGTGTTCCTTGTTTCAGGTCCTTATTTAGTCTCTTGTGTTTGGTTCAGTCTTCGTCGGTTCTCTGTTGTATTTGTTGTACCTGTAGTCTTTCCCTGTGGTCTAGAACCCGTTCATGTCACGCTGTTGTCCAGTAGTTCTTTTGTTGTTGTTTACTTTATTAAATCCCATTTTCCATTGAAATTTGCATTTTCTTCCAAAAACTCCTAAACATTACAGAAGAACCGACCTAAACATGGAAGAAGCAAGCCTTTTCCAGCTCGGATTTGAGTGGGTTTATGACTGGCAGCACCGAGGAGAGGTTTTAGCTGAAGTCAGAAAGATCTTGGGGGAGCTGAAACTGACTGGAGAGAAGGAGCTGAGTGAGCTCGTGGAGCAGATTTTACAGGCAAGCGATTCAGCTCCTGAATTCCTCGGTTCTCTCTCCAGCAAGTCGACTTCACCCAGGAGCAAGCCCAGCTTGCCTGGTCCGCCTCTCGGTGTGCCAGTCGTGGATTCTCTTAGCCCGCCGGATTCTGAGCTTCCGGGTTCGCGGAAGGCGTCCATCCAGACGTCACAGCAGCAGGCGAGCATTATGAGGGAGGCAGCAACACAGACATCGGCGAGGGTGCTGCAAGCCACAAGGTAGGTAGCCACGCAAATGTTGCCGACGTCGCTGAGTCATGCCTCTATGCCGCCGATGCCACTGAGCCCCGCCTCTGCATCGGCAAACCCCGCCTCAGCATCGCCAAGTCCAGCCTCTGCACCACTGTTTGTGGCTCCAGGGAGCTCTGTTCTTGCATCAGGGATGTCGCAGAGTTCCGCCCCCCTTGTCAGGAAAGTCACCGAACTCTGCCCCTGCGTCGAGGTTGTCGCCTATCTCCCCCCGGACATCATCGGGCTTGGGCTCTGTCTCTGCGTTTTCTGGGTCCTGGACCATGTTCCCCCAGCCCAGGACCCTGTTTCATCGGCCTCAGCCTGGGACCTTGTTTTCTATGCCCCAGCCCCTGTCTTGGTCTGTGTTCCCTCAGCCCCAGTCTGTGCTCCCTATTCTTGTGTCCACGTCTAACCTCTTGTCTTGGTTGTTGTCTTTGTTTCATGTTCTAAGTTTTGTGTTTTTGGTGGTTTTGTTCAGTCTGGTTTTGTCGCCTCGCAGTGGCTCCTTTTAAGGGGGGGTACTGTGAGGTCCGGCCTGGTTCGGTTTCCCTGGGTCACATGTCCTGTCCATGTTTGTTTTGATGTGCTTTAGTCCTTATGTTCGTTATGTGTCTAGCCCCTAAACATTACAATAATATTGCACATTGGATGAAGGCAAGACAATTGACAGTGTGACAGTGTGTGGTGGTAGGTCATGAGTTCAGGAGCCTGATGGCCCGGTAATAAAAACTGTTCTGTAACCGTGTGGTGTGGGCAGTCATGCACCTGTAGCATCTGCCAGATGGTAACAGGGAGAACAGACTGCACGCTGGGTGGCTGTGGTCCTTGCTGATGCTGTGTACTTTTCTCAGGCATCGCTGGTGGAAGATGCCCTGAATGGCAGGGAGACTGTTACGGGTGATGTGTTCTGCAGTCTCCACCACTCTCTGCAGTGTCATCAACCTCTTGATGGTGCACCTGTAGAAGTTTGTTATGATGCTGGAATTAATGTCGAACTTTCTCAGCCTCCTCAGGAAAAAGAGTCGCTGGCAACTTTCTTCACCACAGTGTCTGCATGTAGTGTCCAGGAAAGGTCCTCAGTAATGTGCACACAAGGAACTTGAAGCTGCTGACCCTTTCCACCTCAGCATCATCAATGAGGGACATGTGTCTCCCTCTTTGCTGCCTCCTGAAATCCACATCTCTTTAGTTTTGCTGATGTTCAGAGCGAAGGTTGTTGGCCTGGCACCAGCTGGTCAGAGGGTTCACCTCTGCTCTGTAGGCCGTCTCTGTGATTAAGCCCAAGATGGTTGTGTCGTCTGCAAACTTGATGACGCTGGAGCTGTGCTTCGCAGCACGGTCATGCGTAAACAATGAGTACAGGAGGGGAGAGAAAACACACCCCTGTGGTGAACCTGTGTTAAGGGTCAGGGAGGAGGAGATGTGGCTGCCAATCTTCACTACCTGGGGCCTGCCTGTCAGGAAGTCAAAAACCCAGCTGCAGATCGAGGTCTGCATCCCGAGGTTGCTGAGCTTGCTGATGAGTTTTGAGGGAATGGTGCTGTTGAATGCTGATGTCGATGAACAGCATTCTCACAAGTATTCCTCTTGTCCAGGTTGGTGAGCTCAGTGTGTGTTGTCAAGGCGATGGCATCCTCTGTGGCTCTGTTTGATCTGTAAAGAAAAACTGCAGAGGGTCCAAAGTGTCAGGAAGGGAGGAACAGATAAAATTTTTGACTAAACGCTCAAAGGACTCAGTCAAAAATTTTATCTGTTAAGCTGTTAAGCTTTTTGGGGAGAGCAATGAGAAGAGCATTGCAAAAGCAGTATTTTATGTTCAGCAATGTCAAAGACTGTGCTAAGCACTAGCAGCACTAACATACTTTTTTTGTGCATCTGTATTCAGATGAATGTCATTAAGTATCTTTGTGGAAGCTGTTTCAGTACTGTGATGTTGGCAAAAACCTGATTGAAAGTCATTGAAGTAGATGTTTAAATTCATATAAGCACTGATCTGACTGTAAACTACTTTCTTAATAACTTTGCATATGAAAGGGATATTTGAAATGGGCCTATAATTATTTAATGTAGAAGGATCCAGATATTTCTTTTTCAGGAAGGGTTGTTGAAAACATACTTAAGAGAAGAGAGCCCCTCACAATTTGCAGAATCTCAGAGTACAGCTGAAAACACTTTGTGTTTAAATGAGTCATAACTTCTAAATTGTGATATAAATAAAAGATGCAAACACTTTTTAGTCAAGAATTTTACAGGGAAGTGCACAGGAATTTGATCAACTGTCCACAATGGCAAATATAGCATGAGTTGTTAGAGGAATAAAATTGTCTTGCTCTCTTTAATTTAGAGTTATAAATACAAAGACTTCCTTTAAAAATGTTGTAATCAACCTAAAGCTTACTATTTCTGACCACCATGTCATTCCTACATGGTGCTTTCCGTTTACCAGAGATCTTTATAGCCTTCACAGGCGCTATTGTACCAAAGACCCTGAGAACTTTCTAATCAAACTGATTGAGATGGCCATCCACAATTCTGCTGCAATACTATGTAGCATTGACATGGCTTTCATAAATAAAGCATTGATATTCTCATTATTTGTTCATCCTTTTGACAGTTTCAGATCTAATTTGAATGATTGGAACCACTGTTTTGAACTGATTACACTGAAATGTGTCATTCAGTAAGGCAGCTATACCTTCACATTTTCCTGCTAACACAAGAAGCACAAAAAAAGATTGGGATGACTTTTGTGCCAAGCAGCAAAAAAACTTTTGTTGTGTGCAGAAATAACATCATTAATTAAGAGTTGCCAGTGATCAAACATTAACAGCTAAATTCAACATAAAGAAATAATTTCAAACAGTCTGAGGATGGACTGGTTAATTGTGAGGACTAATTTTTCTCTGTTCTTTTCTCCACGTATCAGAACTGATAATATAAGTTTTAAGGCAGTTTGATCTCAGCTCATGCAATGCACATTTTTTTGATTTTACCACTTTGGTCACTGAGATACAATATTTTTTTTTTTTCAATTGCTGCTATCAGTGGACAATATAGAGTGTCTTGTGTCAGGGGAGATGAAGGACATCATTGTCATCATTGTGAAGAGTAATCATTGGTTTGTCGAAGGGCAAAGAGCAAAATTTTCAATAAAAATGTGAAAACTTCTTCAGTGTGCTTAACAGTTCAGAGAACTCCATTTTCAGAATTTCTGATTAATCACAGCAACATCCTCTTTTCCCACATGTAAAATAGTCTAACTGATTTGTTGCTGAGAGAGGAATGGTGGACGCTCTTTGTTCAGTTCTAAGACTACAAGGTTTTGGAGGCAGCATGTTAGCCCAGATTTACTGCTCACTTTCCTGATGGCTGAGTCACTCACTATCACTGTACTGTGCTGTATATGCCTCATCTAAGTGGTGCTGCTAGACCTTGTTTCTTTGCTAGCTGGATTTGTATGACTGTTCACAGCCATCTTTGCCACATTTACTGCACTTACTGCTCCGCTTTTTATGCTTGCTTCAGAATTCATTTCATTTCGGTTAATGAAAGTGACTGGCTGAGGCCGTTTGGATCTGGAAATAGCAGTGCTACTTATGTAGGCCTCGTTTGAATTAGTTTGAGCTTTTTGAGCAGGTGATAAAGATACCAGGGCAGGAACATGCTGCTTTCATGCTTTGGGCTTTGCTCCAGGTCTATTCCAGTGGGTTACACTCTTGTCTGGTTTACGTCTGCTTGCTGATTTGGGTTAAACTCTTTCAAGCCTCAAAAAATGTACTGAGACTAGCCTGGCTGATTGTGCTGGCTAGCAGAGGTGGAAAAAGTCCTACAGACTCACCCTCAAATTGCTGAGAGATTTTGAGGGGGTTGTCTCTGTACAATACGAACTCTAATCTCCAATACAGAAAATGTCAATAAAAGTTTGCCAACTTAATAAGCCAACTTAATTTTTGTCCATAAGAAATCATGACCAAAAACCTTTTGTCATTGGATCACTGTTCTGAATGTTTTCGCTACCTGGAGTTTTTAAAGGAAAAAAAGGCAGTTTAATTCATGAGGAGCCAAATTTCCCTTAAATTTCAAAATGTTCTCCATCATCCTGGAGATGTTTGATTTCTACAAAGAACACACACACACACACAAAGGTAACCCCCCACGAAGACACAGCATGTTTTGTCTGCATGTTCCACATCAGCCCGTAGATGGTAGCTGACGAAAAAAGCAGGTTGCACTAACAAATTCACAGGGGCAGGAACTCAGTTCCTGATTAATAGCAGGTCATGGGCCGACAAGGCTTTTTAATTTGATTCGACAGCTGGATAAAAAAAAGAAAAGAAAAGGAAAGGGGAAAAAATGCAGCACTTTTCAAAGGCCATTTACAGTGCCTGGGCTAAATTCCCGCTGATGGCTCCACTGGGATCTGCTCAAGGCTCTTCCACTCTCTCTCCCTCTTTCACTCTCTCATGCTCATACTACTCCACGTCCCTTCTAATCCCCATCATGTGGAAGCAGAGAAGAAATAATTTTCCTTCCTTGCGTCTGCCGCTCCTCTAATAAAATATCTGCGCTGCTTATCAGATCAATGGTGAGCAGAGATGGCTGCAGTGGTCCAGGTTAATGGGCATTATTTCACATAAATACCAAATTATTGACACAGGCCAAGTCTAGGAATTTTCAGGTCGGGGTCAGGTGTCAGTAGAAGGTAATGTCCACTGACTATGTGCCCTAGAACAACAGAAAACTGGGCTAGACCACTAACTGCTGCTGTGGTGTGTGTGTGTGTGTGTGTGTGTGTGTGTGTGTGTGCTTGTCAGTTTTTTATTTATTTTTTTCTTGAGATAAGGGACATAACAGGTTTTAGGTCAACAAACCAGAGGATTTAGGTTTTAGTTAAGACATTGTTTATGAAAAGTGATGTATTGTGTTAATTAATTTGAAATTATAACATGAAATAATAAAACGAAAATAACTTGAATAGTTACAAGAGTATAAAGTCCACTTTAGACTATTTTTAAAAATCATGCTTTGACATTCCTTTATTTTGTATGTTTCTTTTTTAAAGCATATGTAATTAATTTTCATAGGCAAAAGCTATTGTATGCAGTTCACTCAGTAAACTCAATAAACTGAACAAACTAACATATGTCTTTGAAAAAGAACAAAAACCTTTATCCGACAGAGTTCACAGCTATCGACTGTGTTGACAAATAACTGACGAGGATGAAAACAAATATATTACTAACAACTGATTGAGATCAGACAAGCTTTGAAAGGAAGAGAGCCTGACCAAAGAACACCTAGTAATGGGATCTCCAGGCAGACTTTAAGAGACTAGAATGTATTTCGCATCACCAGAAAACGAAGAGGTTCGTAGGTTCCTTTTTGACAGCCTTCACTCCAGTAGAAGCATCAGGCATAACTAAACTGAACTGACTGAGGTCACAACAAATGTAACTACATTATATGAAGGTTACAGAATCATTCCAGTGGCTTTCCTCCCTTCCTCAAGTGATTCCTCAAAATCCTTTCCTCATGCCATTGTCTTCATAAATATCTGAACAGTTCTGTCCTCTGCTTTACCAAATTCTCATTCACCACAACTTCATTCCCCCATGTGATGCATGTTTTGTTTACTTTATTACACTTACAAAATAGACATTCCAAAAGTCACACTTTATGTGTATTGTTAGTCTTATATAATATGTACACTGGTTGAGTTTAGAATTTGTTTTGTACTGTACTTTGAATTAGGTGGGTCTTGCGATAGCAAAATGTATATATACATGTAATGTGTTGTATACCATGTAATTTGTATTGTTTGTTGTATATTGTGTATTGTGAGTATTGTACAGTATATGTATTGTCTATAAATAATGAATAAACCCCATTTCCAGAAACGCTGGCATGTTTTCTAAAATGTAATAAAAACAAAAACATGGGATGCTATTTCACATTAATTTTTATTTAACTGACAAGCATACAAATAAAAACAAATCAATAGTTTTAACAACAAACTTTTGTAATTATATGCAAATTTAGAATTTGAATGCTGCAACCCACTTAAGAAAAATTGGGACAGAGACATATTTACCATTGTGTGTTTTGAAACTGAGGAGACAAATTGTACTAATTGTGACTGGAAATTTTGTTGCTCAGCACTCCATGATCACCATTGTCTGAACTAGGAGATAGATCTAGACTGGCAGCAGGCAATTCAAGGACATTTACTCCATGACTACAAAGCCATGCTGTTGTAGGCTGTGCAGAATGTCGTCTGGCATTGTCCTGAAATAAGCATGGATGACCCAAGCTTGGGCACACAGAAAACTCACTGGAGTTTCTGCATAGAGTTGATGTATGGCTTCCTCCATTTCTTGATTCAGTGGTGGACAGTGTAAATTGACAATGGCTTTTTTTTAAGTACTATAGAGCCCAGGAATTGAAGATCATGTGTATTAAACAGTACTTTCTGACCTTGCCCTTTATGCACTGAGATCTCTGTGAATTGTCTAGATCTTTTCACACTATTATGCATGAAATCTTTGAGAAATTGTGAAATGTTCCATTTTAAATGACCAGCAATTCTCTCATGTATGTTGACACAAAAGGTGAGCCATGACTCATCTTTACTTGCAAAGACATAGCCTTTGATGGATGTTACTTTTATACCCAATCATGATACCTCACTTGCTACCAGTTGTATTTTAACGGAGTTGCAGCTATGACCTTTTAAATTTGTATATATTAACAAAATACAAAAGTTTCTCAGTAAAAATTAATGAATATTTTTCTTTGTACTTCTGTCAGTTAAATAAAGTTTCACCTTAATTAACATCACAGATTTTTTTTTTAATGGCATTTTGTTAAATATCTCCACTTTTCTGGAAACAGGGTTTGCACATTGCCTATATGTTGTTTGTAACAATAGATGGACAACTTCAGCCAGATTCTGATTCTGATGTAACTGGAACTATTTATTCCTCAGTTAATACTAAGGCTATTTATTTCACAAATTTTTATTATTTCATAACAAAGGGGTGGTGTTAGCACATTAAACTGTGACTACAGTAATTTCAACAGTAGTAGTTTAAAATGTTTTTAGTTAAAATGTACCAGATCAAGCATCTGGCTGCTACATTTATCAAGAACAAGAAGAGGAAAGGGGGTCTTTAGAGTTAGAGGAGATCATGACCATGACCATGTCACATTTTGTCACATATAGTATAAAGTTCACATTACACTTTAATTGGAAAAATAAATATATTTATTAATTTGTAGCATTTTAAACACTTTTTGTATCACATTGTGAGATTTTGCTCAGGACAGGATAAATTACATGTACATTCAGAGTACAAAGCCTGCATTTAAACAAATTCTAATGAGTGTTCTAAATAGTATTTTTATCATTTTCAATTTCTTGAGTTTTAATGCAAAGGAAACTTTTCAGTGCAGCTCATGTTTTGGTCCTTATTTCAAGAATCAGCTATTTACACAGTTTTCCCATTATTTAAATGATGTGAATCATCCAAGACATTCATAACAGTGGACGAAGTTAAAACCTTTACTATGCTGCTGTTGTTGTTTAAGCCATGCAGTATTATTTTTGGAATTTAAAAGTTTGTATTTGGTGGTATGGGCAAAAATTCATTCACAATATCTTCTTACTTTTTTTCTTACATTTGTCTTTGAAAAAGGTCCTTAAAAAAGTGTGTTAAATTCATAACTAGATATTTTGCACATCTAAGCACTGAAATGTGCATAAGTGTGCATAACTCAGTGTGTATAGATTCTGCTCTTAACTAAGAACAAATCCCCAGTAAGAAAAGAAAGTTGTTTTTAGTAAGAAATTTCCTCTAAAGAACATTTGGTGAATGAGACCCAATAAGCCTATTTTTAAAGTTAACAGCAGGTTATTTTACTACAAATAATAATATCCAACAAGTATATATAAAACATTTCTATTGTGTAAAAAAAAATAAGAGTTGAACAATAAATAGGAGAATCTGTGTTTACTGCTTTCTTTTTGAAACATACCTTCCGAAAAAATCATCTACATCAACTAGAAAAAAAAATATTTAAAAATGCTTAAAGTGCACTTTTAGCCCAGATTCCAGTGAAATCTCAGTATGTGTCTAGTTTGACCCTTTGGTGTTTCACAGAGCCCACTGGTCAATGATCATCAAAAATCATTTTCATATAATTTTCCTGCAGTTTAACTCTTACTACTCGTCATGTCTTTGTGGGGGTATGTGTTCTAGCCTACTGTTGGTAGGTACTATATACAGATATATGTCACAAACCACATAAGCAAGATTACTTACTAAACAGCAGTTTGAGAACAGATTTAGGCATGCAGTTTGCACATTTCAATAGGTAGGTATAAGGTTACATATCAGTCACATTAGCCTTATAGCTTCAGCTCCAAACCAAAGCAAACTTCAAACACCAAAAGGTCTGGGCTGTTCGATTACATTTGGTGTGAGGTATAAATCTTCACAACCTAATCATTGCTTTATGAAATGTAGTTACTTTTCAGCAGCAAATGACTTAAAATAGGCCTCAGATGAAGCAACCTCTCTTACAGGATACAGAATGAAAGTAGATGGGGAGGGGGAGGACATCAAGGGAGGCTGAGTGTGCGTTGTGTGCATGCAAATGCAAAAAAGCAAAAGATCGTCTGAGTTCAAGGGGAGCTCACTTTTCTCACATAAGCATTCCACTGTAGTGTGAGCCATGCACGTTTGTATATGTGTGTGTGCTTAGGTGTATTGATCTGCAGGCCTTTGTAATGGACTCCAATAACAACTCCATTACTGCACACGCCCCCTGATTGGGCCGCTTGGCTACAAAATTAGCTGCAAAGGACCATGCGAGCTAGTCAATATTCATTCCGCATAGGAGATTCACTTGTTATAGAAGAACAAAGGTGTCGGTTCCTCGTGCAGCTTTAAGTCTCCACCACGTCAAAATTTAAGCTTGGCTATTGATCTTGCTCTGGTATTGTGTTGGAGAATTAGACTGAGAAAGGAACAAAGACTTAAAGAAGAGCATGCAGGCTTAGAGACCTGTCATACACAGTCTTTCTTTTTCTCCCTCCAACACACACACATGCAGAGACAGTCACACTTAAACACATCCTATAGGCAGGGGTGTATTTCTTTTTTCCTGCCTTTTTTTTCTCCACTGAATGAAAAGTGTTGAGTAACATAAGGCAAATTAAATCAGTGCATTCCTGCCAGCAGATGGGTGCTTTAACACTCACTTAGCCTTCAGATAATTGAGGCGTTGACTCTGGAATCATAAAACGGATGGCTTGTTTATACATTTCGCCGGAATAGATCACTGAGGTTAAATAAATGAAATCCCATTTGTCAGCTGGTAATAAATGGCTAACCCAACCAGTCCCCCCCCCAATCCCCCACCAACCTCCTCCCCTAGAGCTGCCCCTCCTCCTCATCGGCCTTCGTGGGCAAACAGAGCTGTTTGGCCTAATAAATAGAGTTGGGGGCCGTGGCATGGCTCCTCCATTGATAGGGTAACAGCTTAATGAAACACTCTTCCCTCCGCTTGTTTCCTCGTCTCCTCCTGCGCCCGGTGATAAGTAGCAAGGCAACCAAGCCTGTAATTACAATCTTACAGAGGAACCCGGCCAATCTGTATATAAATCTCGCCATCCAATTACAAGATGTAATAATTTTGCAGTCAAGCTGGTAATGAGGTCTAATACTCATGCATGTGATAATCCCCCCCGGATGCTGACTCTATCAGATGTTGGCTTTGTAATTATACTGGCAGAAAATCATTATTTCATGTTCAGCAGAAAAAAATGAGGTTGGTGCGGGGGGAAGTTAATTTTCTCCACGCTCCGTGAAGCATAGACAAAATTTTAATGATTTAATCATTATCCACCACCATCCCCGTCCGTGATTGACCCATGTTGCTTTGCATGTGGCAACATTCATGCATTTAAGAGCTCCCTGAAAACCAAGTAAAAGGGCTTGGCCAGGTAGGCAGGCAGTCGTTTCTGTATTTAATAATTATGCCACAATAAACCTATTATCCTAATGGGGAGGAAATCTATATTGTAAAACACTGCCATGTCGTCTGCCAGCCACATGGAACATAAATCACATTTTTAAATGCACACCGTTAACAGTTACACATTATGGTGCACTTTATGCTCAGCTGTGTTTAGGTGCTATTTTCCCTGATTGGCGACCTAAACAAGGTTAGGAAAAGGTCAATTACGTGTGGACCATCACACTGAATTACAAATGTCCTTCTGCTCAGAGAGATGGCACAGTTCCTTTTATAATATGGCCCACTTACATTTTTTTCTGTTTTTAATCACTGGTTTGTATTATTGTTGTATAGCTGTGTGCAAAGCTCAGATGTAAAGTCTATTTTGTACTGTGTTGCTGGTAAAGGAATATTTAGGAACTATACCATGGCCTGTTTTATTGCAGCCTTCTCTACACCTGCACCTGGCTCTCAAAAATGTTCTAATACAACACTTCTGCCTGATATCTTTTTTGGAGAATTTTTTTGTCATGTCCAATATGATTGACTTACCATGAGCTAAATATTTATATATATAATTCTAATACAAAATAGAACACTATATAGTGTTTTAACCAAGCATGCATCCAAAATTTCAGCTATCTAAATGCTCAGCCAAAAATGCCAAACTCTGGCTTTTTTTTATAAGAAAAGTTTGACTGAAAATAATAATTTAAATACCCTATATTGACGCAAAAGTTAAGACATTATATATGTTTCTAACAGTGATGAAAAAGAGAAAAAGTCATGAAAACATTGTTTTTTCCCTTCACTTTTATATGGACTGGTCAATCTATAATTATTTAATCAATGTATGCATCAACAATCAGTAAAAAAACGTAATCCAAGTGGATGTGTTTTTCAGTTTCTGCTGCAATATGTAATGATTCAGAGGCAGCACGAGTTATTTCTCCATTACAAGTATAATTCCATTTGAAAAGATCCTATTCATAGGTAGAGCCCAGTGCAAGTGGTCTACATGGTATGCTGACTCAGTTTTTGAAATTTAAAACTAAACTTTGGCAACATGCAAAGAACTAAAAATGTATTGGAATTTATTAACTTGGATGAACAAACCTTTACAATTCTATAAGAGTGTTTGATTTTATCATACACACACAAGTGTAACGTAAATGTAAAACATACTATTTTATTTACTCTGATTTTTTTAATGTTTACATTTTTTTTAATGTTATTATTTATTGTCATTATTGTTGGTGTAATCTTCCAGCCTGCTGTTTCCTAAATTTTGGTTTTGATTAAGAATTTTTATTTCTGCACATCACTAAGTTTTATACCTTGTTTTGAGAATAAACTGGAAATGATTGGTGAAAATATTTCTTGAATGCTTTTAGAATAAGAATATAGTTGTCATGAATAAACAGGTTTCAGGACACAAGTGCAAACAAAACAAAAACAGGCTTTAATTTAAACTTAACAAAAGAAACAAGGAAACATAACCAGGGTCACGAAAAAAGAAACAACCAAGAAACTTGTGGCAAGACAGGAAGCTCAGACTCTCTCTCTGAGCGTGACGATAATGTCTCGCACCTCCTCCTAGTTCCTAGGAGCCTAAGTAACTGCACCAATCAGCTTCCTTATTGACAGCACCTGTAGCAGGCTATCTTTGAGAGCTGGAAGCTGAGTTACCGGCTCCAGCCACCAAGAGGAGACAATCCCACTATGTCTCCAGGAGGGGCCCTGCCCCTTACAATAGTTCAGTTAATTTATAGCCAATTTCCTCTTTATGCAAAAAAGGTGAAAGAAGTCATGCTATACCTTGGTCATTGTTACAGTTTAAAAGAGTCATTTAAATCTTTATTAATAACTAAAAAGTCAACAAGGGAAAAATCACTGCTGCTCAACCAAACGGCATGGATTGCCTGCGCTCCCCCCTTGAGTTGAGGCCTCTAGAAAACTGCCTGGATCGCTGCGAGCTAGCATGAGACGGAATCCCTTTGGGCTGAGGGCCAGGGAGGTCCATGACTAGCTAGGGTGGGCTCCCGCATATGGCCAAGGTACGGCGAGTTGGAGCCCATGTCTGCTTCTAGAGACCCTTTCTTTTCTCTCTGGTGGCTGGTGTGCCGATCGTATGCCTGGAGAACCCCCAGCTAGCATGTATGTATTTTGATTAGTTGCGTGTGTATGTCAGAACATGTTTATGTTACCTATTTGTGTCATGTTTAACACAGCTTATTAGAAGTTATATATTTTTTAATGCTTGGATAAATCAACCATAAAATAACCAGTCTAATATTGCCTAGATTATCCTTATGCTCAGGCATGGACTCCACATGACCTCTGAAGGTGTACTGTTCTATCTTACACTAAAAGATTAACAACAGATAATTTTATTATTGTAAGTTGTTAAGTGGGGCCTCCATGGATTGGGCTAGTTTGTCCAGCTCTGAATGTTCAATAGTATTGGGATTTGAGGATCTTGGAGGCCAAGTCAACACATTGAACTATTTGTGGTGTTTGTCATATCATTCCTGAACAGTTTTTGCATTACACTGCTGAAAGAGACCACTATTGAATATTGTTGCCATGACCCAGGACCCAAGGCTTCCTAGCAGAACATTCCCCAGAGCATAACACTGCCTCCAATAACACCCTACTCCTAACTGGTGCTATCTCATCCCCAAATAACTGTCACCCAGTCAGTTGCCCAATTATGTATAACCCCAAATTAGAAAAAGTTGGGATGGTATGGAAAACGCAAATAAAAAATAAAAGTAGTGATTTCTAAATTTACTTTGACTTGTATTTCATTGCAGACAATACGAACACAAAATATTTTATGTTTTGTCCTGTCAACTTCATTTAATTTGTAAATATAGATTCTTTGCTGTCATTCAGACCTGCAACACATTCCAAAAACAGTTGGTAAAGTAAAGCATTTACCATTTTGTTGCCATTCCTTTTCACAACACTTAAAAGACGTTTAGGGACTGAAGACACCAAGTGATAAAGTGTTTCAGGTGTATTTTTGTCCCATTCTTCTTGCAAACAAGTCTTAAGGTGGGCAACAGTATGGGGTCTTCGATGTCACGTTTTGCACTTCAAAATGCACCACACATTCTCTATTGGAGACAGGTCAGGACTGCAGGCAGGCCAGTCAAGTACCCATACCCTCTTCCTCTGCAGCCAGGACTTTGTAATGTGTGCAGAATGTGGTTTTGCATTGTCTTGTTGAAATATGCATGGACGTCCCTGGAAAAGATGTCTTCTTGAAGGCATCATATTGTGTTGCAGGTCTGAATGACAAGAAAGGGTGTATATTTACAAATGAAATAAAGTTGACCAGACAAAACATGACATATTTTGTGTTCATATTGTCTGCAAAGAAATACAAGTCAAAGTAAATTTAGAAATGATTTCTTTCTTTTTTATTTGCCTTTTCCATACCGTCCGAACTTTTTCTGATTTGGGGTTGTAAAAGAAAATGTGATTCATTAGACCAGGTGACCTTCTTCCATTGCTCCATAGTACAGTTATGATGCCCAAGTACACGTTATAGATGTCTTCAGTGGTGGAAAGGGGCACCATGAGCACTGTGACTGGTCTGCTGCCCTGTTGCCTCACACTTAGCAAGCTGTGATGCACTGTGTGGTCTGTCAGCTCTCTTTTATAGCCACCATTGACCTTTTTAGCAATTTGTGCTGCAGTAGTTTTTATGTGGGACCATGATTATGGTCATGATTATATGACTTTTCAGAACATCAGGCCTACTAGGCCCTAAGCAGCTCTGCCTAAAAGCTTGCTGGACAATCTCCATGCACCTCATAGGTTTTCAGTCTCATGGTTGCCTTATAGAGGTAAAAATGATAAATACATATACTTTTAAATTCATCTTGAAATTGTTCTGTGTAAATGTGCAGAGATTAATGACATCACTTTCTTTTGCAAACAAGAAAAAATAAATTCCCCTTTTACAAGCTATTTTTAAAGCCAGCAAAATACACTGACTTTAATCGAACCTATGTTCTTATTAATATATTTATTTATTTATCTGTTTATTTGCCTGTAAGAGGTATTGCACATTATTGTGAAGATTAAATTAAAGATCATGTCCCATCTATGTCACATCTACGAGATGGTTATAAGTAATACACCATTGATCTATAACATAATTGCTCGCATTTCTCCCTCCAACACCTCAGACTGTATTATTCTCACAAGGATCATGATATGATGATGTTGAATGCAGCGTAGCGTTGCATTTGTAATCGGTTCAGGCTTGCCACATGCAGAGTTCATGCGGTTCAGGTTGTGTGTGCGTATGTGGGTGTGTATAAGTGTGAGCACATAGACCTGTTTTAAATTCTTTCGAGCACCGGTGCTCGAAGAGCAGGAATGAGAGGCTTTTACATTCACCATTTCCTATTAGCTGTTATTTAAATGTTGTCAGTCAAACCGCCTCCTGCATCTGGCATCCATGCCATGTGAAATTTATTTATTGAAAGTTTTGGTCACACATGGAAAGTTAAGCAGATGGTGCATCCATACAGATGCGAGCACTGAAAGAGGATGACACACACATGCACACACACACACATACACAGGCTGTGACAGGAACCCCAACCACCCCCACCCAACACACACACACATACACCCCTGCTCTGCTTTATGTATTATCTTTATGCTTGCCTGTCTCTGGACACAGACGGCTCTTGTTTTGCCATTTTAAACCGATCTAATCAGCAGGGTGTTCAACAAGAGTGGATCTTTTATGCATTGGGTGTTGGGACAAACGAATCACCGCTGTAGATCACAAGAATAAACAAGTCGAGCTGATTCAATTACATTGGCCAGCCCGCCTTTATCTGGCCGTGACATCGTTTCAATCAAAATGTAAAATAATCCAATGCGCTAGATGCAATTGCAGACAGAGAGAGAGGATGCACACTACTGCACTTAATCATGTAATAAAATAAATACATAAGTAAATTAATACAAATTAGCTTAAGGAAGGCACATGTATGTATGTATGTAAGTATGTATGTATGTGTATGTGCATTTGTATATTTTTATATTTCTATGTATACATACATATGTCTGTGTATGTATTTGTTAATTAAAATTTTTATTTACTCTGACTTATGATGTTTCTTTATTTTAGAGGAAGAAAAAAGTATATATATATATATAGGTGCATAAGTGTCGTATTTAACAGTGACACTGTGATCATCATTTACAACCAAAAAAATCTTGTCATATTAATTTACATATAATTTAAATTTACAGATAATTTATTAGCATTTATTTTATTTGCATGCACACGCACACACACACACACACACATCTATATATAAGTAATTTTATACTAATATATATGTACAAAATATTACTACATCCCTAACCAAACCCCATTACCCTGTGTAATAGTATTCAAGCAAAACACAAAACAAAGCATGGGATTCTATTTCATTTTTCTTTTATTATTATTACTGAAAGTTGTTATTGAGGACACAGGCTACTGAGCTTTTGGCTCATTTAATTAACCAAAGCATAAAATCCATCTTCCAGGCATCGTCTCACTTTTTTGTGCCAGCGACAACCATTACAATCACATTTGAAGCTGTTGAAATGACTCCAAAAGGCAGCAATAACAGCAGGTTGATATACATGTGTTGAGTTATGGATTTGGATCAGAATAGGATCCAGACCACTGCCCTTTGTGCTCGTTTTAATTTGGAAAGCAGAAGGCATGGACGCAGCTCAGGAACGTCCCTCACATAGAAAGGAAGGGATATTGAATGTAGGAGAATGTACAACAATGTTAATAATACAGCACAGGCTATCTACTACAGAGCAATCTAATGAAAAGCAATTAATTTGGGACACAGGCTGCTGCACTTTTCAGACCGTTTAATTAACGTGGGGTTTATTTTGCAGGGGAGAAGGATATAGGAGCCCTAACACCATCCGTCCCCTTGAGATGCGACTTTCTGGCTGCCTCTGTGTGTTTGCTGGATAATAAGGGCTTGTAAAGTACTCTCTTTACTCATTCCCTCGACGTGGCATGGCGATATGTTGCACCTCAGTGCATGAGGAGTAAAACAGTACACTGCTTTACAAGTACCAGCACTATAATGGAGTCTGGGCCAGAAAGTTATTGTGTGGCCAGGGTTGTAATCTTCACCATGGGATGATTAATTAATTAATTCATTCATTAATTCATTCATTCATTCATTCATTCATTCATTTTTGTATTGCACAAATTATTTTATTCAAATGTTTTCAAGTTCAAGTGGGCAGGGGTGGCCTAGAGGTAAGAACATTGGCCTTGGAACCTGAAGGTCACTGAGGTACCCTTGAGCGAAGTATCGCCCTGCTACACTGCTCCCCGGGCATTGTTAATAGCTGCCCACTGCTCCACATGTATTATATTTGTTATTATATTTGTAGTTATCATTTTATATGCAGTTAATCGTTTTATTCAACACAATAGTTAACAAACACCAAAATGAATGAATTAATGAATGCATTCGTTAATTTAATCATGTATGCATTCATTTATTCAATTGGTTCATTTATTCATTCATTCATTCATTCATTTGTTCATCCATTCATTCATGTATTCATTCGTTTGTTCAATTCATTTCTTTATTCATTTTTTTACATGTAATAGTTTTTTCAAACTTTTTATATATACTTTTCTATATAGCTAATCATTTGGCTCAACACAGTAGAACAAATACAAAAACAGATTCAAATTCATACAAATACAAATTCAAATGATGGAGTTTGAATGACTAATAAACAATGCATGAACTAAAGAAGGAATAAACTGCTGCAAACCTCCTATGACCACATTCTGCTTGGGCTTTAAAAGCACAAGATTGTGTGTGCTTGACTGGCCTGCTGCCAGTCCAGATCTATCTCCTATTGAAAATCTATGGCATATCATGAAGTGAAGAATTGGAGAATAGTGACCAAGGACTCTTAAGCACCTGAGGTCTTATATCATGCAAGAATGATAACAAGAACAAGAACATTTCCTGTTGCAAATCTCCTACAACTTTTGGTGAGTGTATTGCAGCCTGCAGTTTTTTACATTAGTGTATATTTACAACTTACAATTAAGTTCAGTAGATTAGTTAATGGTCAAGGTAAAAGTTAAGAACAAGTTAAGGAGTTAAATTATTGAAAATCTTTACCTTGTACTTTGTCGTTTAAATAAAGGTTTGTGTGAATTAATGTATCAGATTTTTGTTTTAACTGCATATCAGAAAATATTAAAACAAATGATTAGTTATTTTAAAATATTTTTAAATGTGCTGGATTGTTTGCTGCTGTCCCCACACTCTTAAAATTTTAACTTAAATGTTTAACTGGATATAAGTTAAAGGCAAGATAAGCATTTATTATACATATATTTATTTACATTTGACCATCAATTATGGCCCCAAAGGCACTGCAGATCAGGCATACTTTCTCTCACAAGATCAATATCTCATGAGAAAAGATAAGCAATTCAATACATCCATATTAGCACCTATAAGTATGGGGGTTTAGTAGTATCTATTTCTGTTCTTTTAGGCAAAAAAGGCCTGTGTGACCAGCTCAGCATGCACAGCATCATCTAATAACATGCATAACTCTATTTTATTAAAATGGCTTAAAATAGTTCTGGCTCCCTTCATGCCAGTAAAGGTTACTTGTGTAAGGCAAGGAGAAGAGGGACGGAGTTTCTCCCCTTCTAAACAAGCCTTTTATAATTCATCAGCACCGCTGACAGATGAGTTCTGCTGAAGAATATTAGAAAATGTCTCAAATCTCATATATATGCTAATAGTATGCTGGGACTGGGTAGGGGGAGAAAGCGGACTTTTTTAATCTGCCCTGACCAGTGAGAAAAAGTGGAGGAGACAAGTCATCACACTCAACAATTTATGATCAAACAAGCAGGTAGTGTGAGGAACAGTGCAGGACGCAATGCAGGGGAGAAAAAGACATTTTCTCATTTGGCTGCGGTGTAATAACACATAACAATGGCTGCACACACACACACTCTTACACACACACTATTACATATACAAATACACACCCAAACACATGTACAGACATTGAATTAGTTCGGCAATGCCTTCGTTTATTCACATGTACATGCATTTATCCCTTTGATGTATTGCCTTTTTTTGTGGTGCATGTGAAAATGCAGCTGAATTAAGAATACGTTTTATAATCCTGATATTTCTTTTTATCATTTGTGTTGGTGTATAAGCATCATGATTTTTGTTGATGTATGCAATTGTTGATGTGTACAAAATGTTAAAAGTAGTTGTTATTTACTGACTAATGCTGAATGCCTAGGTGAGACCAAGTTAGTCATACTCTCAGGAAATTATAGACAATCATAAAATTATAAATAAGAAACTGACCCTTAACTGCACAAGGTGAGCTTGTATGTAGAACAAGTCAGTGTATACTCTTGCTGTTCAGTTTATTAGGAATTCTAACCCTCTACTTCCTTGCATTGTTTTCTATATGGGCTCCACCTTCCTCACAGCTCCACTGTATTTACTGTAGTCCATTTATTTGTGAAGATTGCCAATTGCTTTTTACCCCATTCTTCACTGGTCATTTTCTGACTGCAGGACAGCTATTGACCATATTGCAGTGCTGAATCATTCTCAACATAACAGTAACAATAACATAGCAGTAGTATGATAGTGTGTGTGGTGCTAATACACATGTATCAGGCACTGTTGTGTTGCTGGAATTTTTACATGTCTCATTGTCACTGCTATACTGAGAGTGTGCCACTACCCAGATCAGTTCTGTGATGAAAAAAAACAACCATTATTGAATGGGGTGGAGAGAAGTTAAGGGGGACTGAGGTCTATAGTGCAAGGGGGCGTGTGGCAAGTAGCCACCTAAACTCTTTGTTTTCCCCCACCCTTTTTGATTCACAGAAATGTATTAAAAAACCTTCCTCACCAGTTTGATAAACAGTAGGCACACAGTATTTCTTTCTATAATGCAGGTCATCCATGATGGCAGATCCTTCACAAACTATGTCATAAAGTTAATTCATTAATGTTTAATATCTTAAAGTTGCAGTCTGATGTCAATATTTAGGTAAACTTTAGATGCTATTAAATGAAAGTGTATGTCTTGAGAGTATCTTGTTTGAGACATAGCATGTAAATGTAAGGAAATTGCATTTTTTATAACTTGAAAGTTTTTTTCATACAGATGGGGACTGTTGCCTGCACTTGGCCCTAAAGGATCCTATGTATGCAACTACAGCTGTATTTTCAAGTCAAATTGTGCATCAGCAAAGTGGAGCAACAATTCAGGAGTTCTCATACAATGGACATGAGTGTGGTACTCATGCACTAGGTATTTAGGAACCCTGCACTAGGACCATTTTTAAAATGCCTCTACATTGTATGTACCTAACTAAATATAATGTTAATTGGTGAAATTTAATAAATGATGTATCCTTTTTTCCTTAAGGTCAAAATGATCATAGTAAGACATTGGACCTTCTCTCTAATTGTTACAGTACAATGACACATTAGTCATACAAATTTTACTTCATGGGATGATACATTAGTCTGTAGTCTCATTTTTCTGACTAATACACTGTATAATATATGATCTCTGCTGCATTCATAGTGTTAACTTCATCAAGTGAGAGCAGGAACAGATCAGGTCTATAACTTCATTAGGTTTGTTCAAGGCAACAAAAACAAGGAGCTATGACTGAATGAGTCTATGTGCTTTTGTATGAACGACATGTCCCATGCTAAAGTAGAAAAAAAACCCTGCATTTTTATGCAAAACAGTACACTAAAAAATGATAACATAATCAGTCAAGGTAGATGATTCCCTGCTCTACTGGAGCTTATGATGAAGTATTAATAGCAGAATAGCTTGCGTTTTATTTTTCATAAATTACATGTGTCAAAGATAAAGGCATCGTTTGTTGTGTGGGGATAGCTGGGGAAAACAAGAGAGCTCGGCTTGGTCTCACTCCAGCTGCGACTGAGGAGAATGAGAACACAGTCACAAAACTTGGAAATATGATTTAATACTATGCTGAAAAATGCTGTAACTTTACAATAAAAACTTTGCATTAACATATTGTTATCCTACAATATGCCACTTTACAATAAATTCTAGAAGATGACAAAAACAAATGTGTTTTAAATTCCAGTCTAATGTGAATGTATGTATTTCAGATTCAAATTCAGAAAAATTATTGATCCCGGAGGACTCTAAATACATATAATAGTTATATATGGTGATGACAAGAAGACATATTGTAATGCAGATTTAGAGTTTAATTGTAATAGAAAATGAGATTATGAAGTAAATCTGAAGTAGATTAATATGGCTTTGACGGTCTACACTGATCAGCCATAAAATTAACACCACTGATAGGTAACGTGTATATCATTGACTATCTTGCTATTTTCTTAGTGGCACCAGTGTGGGTGGTGGGATATATTAGGCACCAAGTAACCAGTCAGTTCTTGAAATGTATGTGCTGGAAGCAGGAAAAATGGGTGACCAAAAGGATTTGAGCCACTTTAACAAGGCTACATTGTGATAAGTGTGGCTGGACAAAATGGCAGGTCTTATGAAGTGTTCCAGGTATGCAGTTAGTACTACCAAAAACGTGAATTGGCAAAAAGGTCATGGGCACCCAAAGCTCACTGATATATGGGGAGTAAAAGCTAGCCTGGCTGAACTAGTCCCACAGAAAGCTACTGTTGCACAAAATGTTAATGCTAGCTTTGATAGAAAGACGTCAAAACACACCGTGCACCACAGCCAGAGCTTTTTCAGCAGCATGAGGGGGACCTACCCATATTAGGAAAATGGTGTTAATGTCATGGTTGATTGGTCTGTATTGTGTGTGTGAGTATTACAGGAATCAGCAGACTAGTTATAAGAGGTAGGGTACTTGCCCCATGTAAAGAAAATTTCTACATTTCAAAGAACATCCGCATAATATACAAACCTAAATCCCTTGGGACCCTTTTTAAAGGGTGAAACATTGATGTGAATGATTTGAAGTCATTATTCTTGCCATGTGAATGTTTTTCCATATGACAAAATAATTCTATTGGAAAACATGGCTGTTTAAAGAAAATTGCAGAAAATAGCTTATTGTGGTTGCAACAAGGTATGATGTTACTGCTCTCATATAAACCTAGCCCTTAGTTTTACAGGAGCTCAGTATGCTCCTGATTATTGTGATTTATTAAGGTTGCATCTCATCACACAAACAGTGTTTAGCCCCACACACTACCTGTACACTAGTGAAGGGCAGGGCTTAAAAGCACAGATAAATAATTTTCAAGAAGCTTGAAACAAAACAGAAAATGTAAGTTCAGTGACAAAGAGAGTGGTGTTGATAAAGTCAATTCTTTTACATTAAGGAATTCTACAAGGATGTAATTTTACTCTGCCTAAGGAAACGCAGACTGTCCATGCAAACTCCTTCCAAATCACACCATATTCTGCACTGGGTTTTCTCACTAATGTGGGCTCTATTTTGACATTCTAACACAAGGAATAAAGTGCAAGCTGCAACTAACATTTAATTTTTCACTGTAGGTAATAATCTGTAGATTTCCCTCTTAGTCAGTCAGCTGACCACTAACACCTGCTGTAAAGTTTCATGCTGAGGCCCATAAACCTGTTTTGGGTTCGCCTGGCGACTAGATAAAGACCTTCTTACACACTTTTTTTTGAGGAAACATCAAATTGAATATAGTTGCATTTCCTCTGTGCTTTTGGCTGGTAGGCAGAGAAGATTAAGCACACTTATTTTTTTGTGCGTGTGCCATGCTAGGGTTTCTGGGCATCTTGGCCGGCTTTGTGTGGATTAGGGGAGGTTATTTTCGACAAGGGCCATTTCCAGGTTTATAAGACCCTAACTGCTTACCATGGCTGTAGCGGCACCCATGACCCCCTATTTCTGCAGGGATTAATGGTGAGCCAATAAAATTAGTGAGCACATTTTCAAGCCATTCTCAAATCTATCTTGTTGCAACACCTGTTCCCCTTTTTGTCAGATATATTGCTCTCTTATCCTCCTGGCTAACAAAGAGCTGATTTGTTTGCATTTTTGGTGATTTGTACATGTTTTTATTTGATTACTGTACACTTTCTTACCAGCTTAGGGTGAAGGGGAGGTAGGAGTTGGACTTCCTTCATCCCTTAGAATGCTTGCTTTTCCGAAAGGATACGCTGACAGAATATTATTACACATCATTACACTTCTTAGGCCACAATTTACTGAGGCTGGGCAAATGATTCTGCAGAGAAAGCAGTGGGTAATGGAAAGTGTCTCTTCCACTTAAGCCCGGCTCTTCTCTCCTCTGTCACACCAGGCAATTGGATGTCTCGACGGGACAAGTCTGTGCCTGGTTTCCTGTTAGGTGCATCAGAAGTGCATCACGCCGATAGTCTGGTTGACTTTGTTTATCGGGAGATGCAGAGTGAAACGACGCAAATAGCTTAAAGTCTTCATCCGTCAGGGTAACAAGCTGTCGACAACAGTTTAAAATAGAGAGATCAGAGTTAAAGAGGAAATGTTCTGAATAAGAGGATATTTAATAAGTAACTACAAGTTACTACTTCTGGCATTTGTCTCTTTTACAAATTTCTCCAATTTAAAACACTGATTATGTTCAAATCCTGTCAGTACCACATGCCCCATTGCCTTGACTTTGCTTGATGAATTACATTTGCTTGGTATTTACATGTATTAACGTCAAAAAGTTAAAAAAAAAGAACTAACAAAATGAAAATGGTAGTGTTTATCCAAAACATAATTACATACACTATATTAACAAATTATCAGAGGATAATACATGAAAATGTATTGTGATTAATGACAAGAAGTTTTGAGCCAATGCTTTAAACAGAATTTCTCTTAGATGCACTGCATCACAGGTAACTAACAAACTGACTTGGGATTTATTTACTTACTCACTCAGGTTTAGCTGGCTGACTATCAGTTCTCTGGTTCATGGATTTCTCACTCATCAAATGTAATTGCAGATGAAAATCATGAAATCACTTTGGGGATATTTGAAAAATTTACTGAAAAGAGGGTGAAAGAAGAAAGAGTGGCACATTTTTGTCTTTCATTCAGCTTATGCCCATGTTCTGGTGAAACTTTGATGGTCGTAACATAACATGCAGGTAATGTAACTGTAATCTCAGTAAGGAAAAACTGGTAACTAATTATCAGTTACAACCATTTTAAAATGAAAATCAAAATATCCAGTAGCATGATGTTAAAACTGTAGAAGCAGAGAGAAGAGCTGTAATGAGCAAGCAAGTGGGAAGTAAACATTAGCTAGCTAACTAGTGCAAAAAGTGTAGGAGAGGCATAACGTAATTTCTAAATGAAATACATTGGCAGCAGAAAGGTTTAAAGATAGGCTGGGGTTCTAAAAATATTTAAGATTCTAAAGAGTTTTTAAGAACACTATCTTTGTTACTTGTTTATCTCATAGATTTTTTCCTCTGTTGATCCCAGTGACTCTGTTTAATCTTTCTTGTAAACAGGTTTTACTTAAACCATAACTCTACTATCCCCATGGTTTACTCTTTTAAGTCTCCTCTTCTGCTCTTCTTTCTCTTCTTTATTCTTTTAGGGAGTATTTCCTTACATTGACATTCTAAAATTTCAAATTAATTTTAAGGAGTTTTTTATGCTTATACCACATTCCATGTCAGATACACCTGCCAGGCTTCTGCTATTTGTTTGCACTTTATGAATCGTGACTATCCTGTACTCTGTTTGTGGTATGCTTGCACATCTTTTAATCACGCAATATACTGGTGTATTATATTTTTTCTGATTCTGTTGTAAAATATATA
>JBBPDA010000009.1:18936653-18961934 GCA_037974385.1 Arnoldichthys spilopterus
GATAGAGAATCATTATAAAGATTTTAATGATATTGAATAAAAGGCAATAGTAAATAGACCAATATGGGATAAGAGAAGCTACACTCAATCTGTCAGACCCATTGTAAAAGCATTTGTCTTAGTTTAGCCAGGAATCATATGAAAGTGTTGCCCTTTTTTGAATGAAAAAGGCCTTATGGGCCTTAAGAGGCCTAAGTGGGTATGGTCAGGGAATTGAAGAGGGCCCCTCTCTCTCTTGCTCGCTCTCTCTCTCTTTCTCGCTTGCTTGCTTTTTCTCCCCCCCTCCCTCTCCACCATACGTTGCTTAACATTCAGTCATCCCCTCTGTCAGTTCTATTGTGCCATGGAGGAAGAATGATGATGAATTGTTTGGCCTGAGGAGTAAGGACGGATCGGCTCCAGGGGCCAGCAATTGGTTAAGTACTTCTGCGGCGGTGTGACCTCATAATCACTTGCACCGGTTTGATTTATAAACTGGGCAGTGATTAATGCTCTTTTAAATGGCTAAGGCAGTCTGGAGGCGGCTGTGCCAGACGTTCCAACATCAGCAGCTCTCTCCACTAAGGTGTCTACAGCATTGTCACAACACCAGCTATCCAATCAAATCAGCCTATGAAGCCTATAAATCTTTAGTGTTGGCCTCTGTTTGACACCAATTCTGGCTGTCTACAGCTTCTCAGGGGTCGGCAGTGAAGCCGTGCAACCGAGACATTATGTCAGTGTGGTGTTTCGAACATTGGGGTGGCTAGATTCTCCAGGTCTAAGATGTTTTTTGGTGTGGGTGAGTGACCCAGCAGGACTTGAACATTAGAAGAGCTAACATCATTACTGTCGTCCCTTCAAACCCACCTGGTGGCAATTCTAATTCAGAAGCACCTGGGAAAATCCTACCTGCACTTCTGGTATACCTTTGCTTACATTTGCTCTCATTATATGATTTTAGGCAAAAGTTTGAACACAGTTACTCATAGAAACATTTTCCGTTTTTTTTGCACTTTAGAATAAAAGTATTATTTAACAACTAAAAAAAGTGTAAAACAAATTAAAATCTTATATTTTACATTCCTTAAAGTAGCCCCCCACACACACACTTTGCTTTAATAAAATAAAATTCCACATATGCTAAAGACTTTAAGCCTTTTTCCCCATGGTATAACATTTGAGAGAGGACTTTACAATTAAAGATATTTGAAGGCTATATTATTTTAGTGCCACCTTTATTAAAGTAATAAATATGATCATTATGAAATTCTGTCTGCATTTCTATTTGTCCTAGGCATACATTTCTAGCATAAGAACTTAGAAAATGTACACCCTTAAAAAATGTTTACAGAAGACTTGAATTGTTACTTGACTGGTACTCTATTTAGTGTAGACTGACTTTTATAATAAACAGGCTCAGTCTGAATCTCCATCCTGTTTTGAATCTTTGTTTCGGTAGTGCTGAGGCTCAAATAACAGCATAAGCAGTGGATGTAGTCCAATCACTGGCATTTAAAAGTTTGTTGGAGCAGAAGCTCAACTTTCCCTGTTTCCTTCGCTGTCAGTTGGGAGATTGACAACTCACTTGGAGCTTTCAGAATGGGCACAGTTTGAGAGGAAATTTGTTTGGACTCCTCATTCTCTCTCCCTCCCTCTCTCTTTCCCTCTTTCTCACCATGGGAGGTGGGTGAGCTGTTCAGCCCCCCATGCACCAGAAATGGCAGTGTCAATTAAATATCACTTTCAATTTCCCTGTTTTATGATCCCTCGGCTACTAAGCACCAATAATCACAGCCCTCCTACCTTGTCACGAAGATGATTGATTACACTTGTCTCCTTTTATATAGAGACATTTACATGAAAATAAGGGAAACAAGCCTTTTGTTTGCATGGAAGTGAATCAGGCCAAGCAATCGAAAATTTGATATTCATGCGAGGAGCTGCGGTGATAATAACTTGCTGGAGAAGGAAGGCATTCGGCTGAATCTGGATAGAGACACTGTTGAGACTTGTGTAGATTTTATTAAGCGAGTAAAATGATTTTATCCCATTGTGGCATGGCAAGCTCAGGATGTCTTAACTAACATCATAAAAGTCCCTCCTCTGTTGCAGGTTTTCTGCCCTCTGTGCTTTATTGTATCTCAGGCAAAGTCAGACAGTGTACATGTCAAAACCTATTTTAAAATATATTTTTTTAATTTTTTATAGGATGGCTTATTAACAATGATAATGTATTTTTATCTTGTAAGGGTTTGTGGCAAAATAATAAGAATAATAATATTAATATTAATAATAATAACCTAAGCTTTTGTTTTAGTTATAGAAATTAATTTAATATATAATATGGGCTCATCGATCATGCTTCTACTGTGGTGTGACACTCCTCATTGCATTGTCTAATACCTCATTGTAATGATATGGGCTTGTTCAATGTAGGCGTGCATGTGTGTGCCCAGAAGGAGCAGGTGCTGTGCCTGCCTATGCTGTAATCGAGACACGACAGGAGTGAGCCCGGAAGGCAAGGTGGGCCAAACCATGGGGCTGTGCTTTTTCACTAATGCTCTCAGAGCTAGCGGTCAGCTCATGCTGGAGTCAGACGTAAACCAACCAAGGCAAGACAAGAGAATTGTTTCCTTTTATATTGCATAATACAGTAATGATTTTGGCAGACTGAAAGTGCATATCATCATGTAACTCCACTATCTGTGGTAGCCCAGAGGAGGATGGGTTTTCTTTTGTGGAGTCTTGATTTTTCTCTGTTTTTCTTCATGTTCTAAGAGAGGATTTTCTTGACACTGTCTCCCTCAGTTTGAACATATTGGTCTGAGCTGGCATTTTTGGAAAACTGCTTTGGGACAATGTCTGCTGTAGAAAGTAGCATAAAAATAGATCTGAAATGAAACACCTATTGTCTGTCTAAGCTAATGCATGCATGTGTGTGTGTTCATATGCATGAGCAAATACTTACAAAAAATGACAACTTATGAGCGATTATAGCTTGGGATTTGGGGATTTGAGGTTTGGGCTACTCACAATGACTCTCGAGCATGACATGGACTTTTTGTATTCTTCTCCTGACACCCCATTCTCTCTCTTTCTCTGACCCCCCTACCCTGGGCCTTACACGCTCCACTGCCCCTAATGGCCTTCTCATTACCAGGCCTGAAGCTACAGCTGCTCTAAAGAAACGAAATCAAATGGCGGACACCGTGAACAAGCGTAGCAGCTCCCCTGCAAGCCTCACCCCAAGATAAGAGAACGCAGGAGACAAATGCACTTGCTAATTTAATTAACTAGCCTCACAATGCACAGGCCATAAGACAGCATTCAGAGCTTCATCTATTTTTTGCTCTCTTTTTTCCCAGTTTCCCAACATAGACCTGATGAGATTCTATGGTTGGGTCAACATGAACCTGCTTAATCTTTAATGGGATAATTCATCTGTGTAGTTTCAATATTATTTAACATAGAATGCTGCCTTGCTTTGGTCAATTTGAAGGCAATCACTCTGCTAAATATTCCTTTGCCCATGACTACCCACTTAATTGTACATTTAATTCCAGTCACCAACTGCCATTTAAATTTTTTCACTGCCAGTCATGAAAAGGATTTCATTTTGTCTTTTCTCTTCAGTTTTGCTAGCTGAACAATGTGGTAGGACATGCATCACAAAAAGGCCTCTAGGTCTTCAGAACCTTCCACAAAGCTGCAGTTTGTTTCTTGGTGTTTGTGTTTCTGAATTTCAATGTAGCGCTGATAGCAGCAGTTTTTGATAGCATCACGCTTTAGCCACGTAGATATATGGCAGCCGATTCTATTAACGCTACAGCTCAAGTAATGTGGAGCGTAGAGACAAAGAGGAAGTGGGAGAGAGAAATGACAGTGGCTGTCAGATAGTAAGCACAGGTATTTCTCACAACGGAGCCCGGGCTTGCGATAGCCTGTGCATATATGGTAAACAGGGGAGATTAGCCACGATGAATCTCCCTATGCGGCTCCAGGGTCCCTTTGTGCAATCAGAGCAAAAAAAGACAGAGGATGAGCGAGCATGTTTACATAGCTTGTATGAGTATCGCTGTCCGCTGAGTCCTGTCTCCCATGGTCTGCACTTAAACAAGGTCAGGGCTGTGGGTGAAAACAAACGAGACGCCCAGTATCAGGACTTTGAACGGGCAGCCCGGATCGAGGGGCCCCTGTGTGTGTGTGTAGCGATAAGCTAAGGGCTAATACCAGGCGCGAGGCTGCTAATAAACAAACAGCGGTTAAATTGGCTGAATGGATGCGCTGATGCGTAGGCAGCTAGCGCGGCCTCAATGGCTTAATCTTCTCCTATTTTACATTCTTATTCCAGATTAGCCTGCAAATGGGGGAAAGACGTGCTTGTTTTCCATTCTTCATTCCTCCCACAAGAATTAAATCTGTCCTTTCTCTCCCAATTTTGGCTATGAGATCAGTGTGCAGAATCAGGTTATGAGGGGTAATTTTGCCTCAGCACAGGATTTGCCATTCACATTTAAGCATTGCTCAAGTAAGGGACGTGATAATCTCTAAGTGACACTGAAATGCATTTTCTCTTTACCGCCCGCTCTTTTATTTTAGGCAATCAAGCAGGCCTAAGAAGTGAATCTAAAGAAACAAAATGATGCAGGACTGAACCTCAGACTTATCAGGCCAGACTGGCTGAAGAGTTGCACGCAGTTTGGCAACTAGATGGCAGCCATGTTTGTCTTGTTGACACTAGAGCACATGCTGTGAGTCACAAAAAATCTCTCTTACCATTTGCATGTATATTGTGGAACAGCGATGGAATTATCGGATCAACTGCTTCTTTTAAACTCCAGCAGATTAAACATGGACTAATGTGGACTAATTTAGCAGGTCATACATCAGCAGGTTAGTTCATTTAGGGGTCATGTAAGAAATACTGAAAAGAGTTCTGAGCTAAGTTTAATTCAATGCAAATTTCAGATATAAAAAGATCTAGATATATTTGTATAGTTGGCATACATTTGGCAATAATTGTCTTTATTTCACTGCATGGAGCTGGCATGCAGTGGGCCATGGCCATTGCTGGCATGTGTTTTGAATGTTGTGGCCATTGTGCATGTGGAGGAGCCACAGAAGAAAGAACATTGTTCTTCCGGAGGCCGATTCATCAGGTTTTTCCCAGAGCCTCCTGGGTCAAGTTTTTATAGGGCCTGTTTGGATTTCAAATGCTAGCCCCTTCTCCCCCTCCCTGCCTCCCTCCAGTGCCACTATAGTGTTCAAACTTGTCTACATTTACTCCTCGTGTTTTTGTGCACGGTCGATGGCCTTTTAAAAAGAGTGCCTCAAATAAGTCTTTATTCTTGTTTTGTTGGCTCATATGCGGTGTTTTCATGAACTCTGGCCCTGGCCATGGCAACAGCGAGAAAAATGTTAACAGTGATTGACAGGATTAAGGAAAGCCCCCCGTCCCCGTACGCATTTCAAACACTTGCAGAACAATGGCGTTGGGTGTGATTGAATTAATGAGCTACCGCAGACTGTCAAAAGAGCACACATACTTTACATAAACCTGATTATCTTTGCATGGCAGAAAAAGAAGAAGGGGAAAAAAGAGGTGGTTGTGATGGGGGGGGGGGGGGTGCAAGGGAGGCAGAGAGAGGAAGGAGGAGAGGAGGAGGTGGCTGGCTTTCACTGGGCACCTCTAAAGGAAGCATCAAAGTGTGGGTCGAGGCTTAGAAACTGATGTTCTGGCGAGGCTAGCCCTTTCCCTCCTGTATGGCTTCTGCTTAGCATAAATCAACCATACTGCTTTAACAAATCTATTCAAAGAGCCATGCAGGCCCCTGACAAAAATGTTCTTCTCTTTCCTCACTCTCTTCTTTCTTCTCCACCACTCGATTCCTCCAGGCAAGACATTTCGCAGGAACCTATTATAGTTTGCATGGTTTTGTGTCTGCCCCTGGCCTAGGCCTGGACAGCTCTGGTTGTGTTGAACTCGAAGGAGTGACACTGAGGCCGCTTGCCAACTTCCCCCGCCCCTGAAACTCGTCTCCTATACTGAGCTTTTGAGGCGAAGGGCCTCTGACTGAAATACTCACTAGATCAGCAAAGTGAGCCCTCTAAAATAGGAGCTAATTCTCCATTTAATCCCTTTAGCATGACTCCCATGTCTGTCTCTCTTTGCCTTTCTCTCCCTCCCTTATTCCAGAACAACTGGATTGAAATTTTTCTCAAAGTGCACAGTGTATGTCGTGTATCTCCTAGGTTTTAAGAACATGATCTATCAGTTAAGACATGTTTGGTGTCTGACATTTGCTTCTTTAGTTTTTGTGTCAGAGCTATTAGTCTCATATGGCAATTGATCAACTTTTAAACCCATCAGTTTTACATTTTATGAGTTAACATCACATAAACTCCATGCCTAAATTATCACACACTGTCAAATTGTTAATCTCAAATAATCCTGCATATGTAGTTTCTGTCATAGTACAACATAATGTTATCTATCCAATTAAAAATTAATGTAAAGAACTAAAAAATGGGTATCACATAAGTAAGATATTTGAGATTACAACTTTTTAAAAAACATATGTGTTGGCCTCAAGCCATAATTGGAGTCTGTCTTTCCTGGCCCTGTCTGTCTGCTTATACAATGTGGCATCCTTGACACAGCCCTATCTCTCTAAAGCATTGCCTCAGCCTTGCATATTGAAAGTTATAAATTGTGTCCAGGGCTTCGAGCTGCGACTCCCAAATTGGAATTTTGGCGTGTCACTGAGTAATATACTTAGCATTATTCATAACAGTGCAGAGATGAAACCCCCGCCATGGGCTGAGCCGGCGTTCCCTGTGACAGTGGCGTTACATATGGGCTAATACAGGGTTTTATCAGCCTGTATTGTCAGTAACAGATACTCTGCTGGGCCCTGTGCACTGTGTCTCATTGGTCTGATATAACAAAACAAATGAGGGACATAATAATGTTCTTCTGGCCCAGCATTGTGTCTTCTCTCACCCCCTACTCCCCACCCCCCACATCTCACTTGCAGGGCATGCACATGTAGAAAAGTAAGAAAAATAGCTCAATAAAAGTGAGATAACAGCCAGAATATTTCTCTTTGAAGACATATGTTAAGAGAGAACGGCAGATTGGTCAGTCTCTGCTTGAGAGGATAGGCTCTGTGAGGGGTTAATCAGGATTTTTGGCTGTATCCTTCTCTCTTTCGCTCTCTGTACCCTTTAGAGTGCCATAGGGAGGTAGAAAGCTTGGCTCTTGGTCAGCACAGGTTATGTTTAGCAAGGCATTGCTAGTTTTACCCAAACAACTGAACAGGAATGCATTTCCTCTTGCATAACAATGCCTTAGGAAAATTGCTGCCTCACAATGCTTTAGGATAATTGGGCTCACCTTTGCTTGACAGTGTCTTTGATGTCATATAATACCTCTACAGTTTGCTCATGAATATAAATTTAATGGTTTACTCAATTGAGATTGCCTAGTCTTCCAGATAAAGTGTCCTTGGTGAGAAATTCCCGTGGCTTAGGATGCTACTGAGCATCTATTTGATTACACACAGCTGGTCAATAGTTGCAGTCGTCTGTCATGCTGCAGCAAAAAAGGAGCACCTCTTGACTCTTATTGTCGTCCATGCTAATTATTATTCACCGAGCCTGACCCTCTACACCACAGAATGCTTCATTTGCACTTTGCATAGGCAGATACATTAGCTTCCCGACGCTCCATTCATTAGAATGCTATTAGTCTCTACAGATTGATCAATATATCATGTATAGAACATCTTGAATGTGGACGTCTGGGGCCATTGTGGGCCTGAAGATAATGACTTCTTTATTCATGCAGGCTTGTAGGAACATGGAGATAAAGCAGGAAAGGAGAAAGAATTATTTCGCCAGGGAAGTGAGGGAAGTATCTCTGAGAATATGGGAGTGAGGGCCTAAACAAGGACGGCTATGAATTGGAAAGAGATCTGAACAAGTGGAATCGAAGCCACATTCTGTCAGTGCACATAATGAAAAGAAAGATTTCATCCTATTCAGGGCTCAAGAGTGAGCACTATAGAGAGGACATGCAGAGGCGTGTGGAGAGCTTGCAGATGCGACATGTCAGTTATCAGTTATGGGTAGCGCCTGGGCCTCCTTCAGTTGAGGTATATGCATGTTGAGATGACAATGTCAGCTCAGATGTGATTCTCTTCACATCCCATGTTGATGGTACGGCTTTTCTCTGATATATGTGAGCCATTTTCTTCCTGTTTATCTCGCTTAACAAGTGTATATTTTTTATTTATTGCTGTACAGTGGTCACAAGATTGAGATTTAGCCTGTTATATTTTTAAGGCTTACCATGTGAACCATAATAGAGGTGGTGGGTGTAGGTAAAAGCAAGACACCAGAGACTTCATCTCTCTCTTTTTATACATCTGATGTTTACAGCTACACATAGTGAAAACAGCAATGTAAATGAATCCCTTCTGGCAATAGTCCCTCTCTGAACAAACGACTGCAAAATAGTGGATGACTGTTTTTTTTCTCTGGTATGTGACCTTTAAGTTGTGAGAGGAAGAAAGTATTGATGGAAATCTACTTTCACTGTGTGGCAACCAAACTGCGGGAGCTTGTGCTGAGCTCACAGCCAAGCCTAGCCTAAATTATGTTTAATTCACCATTCTACTGGCTAGATAGGGAATCTACAAGAGTCCATTATGCTTTGTCTTTACACTACAATCCCTGGCACTTTTTCTTCAGCAGAGTGCATTAATTTTTCCAGCTGTGGAGGAAGAGACATAACGGAGAAAAGGTTTCTGTTATCAATATTCCTATTATTGACTTGGCATTTGAATAAGCTTAACCCTTTACTCCACAGTGTGGATTAAATTAAATGCATTTCAGATAAAACAAACATGAACATTGGGGTGTTTTATAATGGATCTCATTGGTGTTCATGAAGCCCTACTGAAATAACTGATCTAGTTCTAACTGTCCTCACTGTCCATTTTATTAGAATCCATTTGTAAGTTCACCTTGGTGGTGTAACATTAAGAATTGTTTTCTACCAGGCATGGCAGTACAGCACAGTAGGATTACTAATCCAAATTCTAACAACACTGTCAGTGTACGACTGTCAACCTCAGCTCTCAGCTTCTCCTAAGCAGGTTCACTGGTATATTTGTATATACTTTATTCTGCACAACAGAATCTTAAAAGTAGACATGTCTCATGTGACACAGAACACAGTAACAGTAGCAACATTAGAGGAGGTCTATGTTCTGATTTAGCTTTTACTCATCATTTAATTTTATATGAGCAGTCACAGACAGTGATTCTATCAATTAAAAACAACCTAAATGACAGTGCACATCAGTTCTGTTGCGACACTGTATGAACATTCCATTTCTAGCTCTACCCTGGTGTTTCTGCTTGGAATGCCTGGTACCCAAACAAGGAGGGTAACCAAGTTCAGCATGGATATTTATGTATGGCACAGTTTATTTTGCAGTGAAAATATGTAAAATGGGCGAATAATGATTTGAAACCATACGATTCTGTACCAAATATGATAATGACAAATTGGCTGTAGAGCCCAGGGTTTCTGCTGGTTGCATAAGCACTGATTGCACTCACCAGACCAGGCATTGCCATAGCCCAGGTCCAGGTGCTAACCCTTATAGGTGGCCATGGAAAGACACTGTTCTCATTCTGGCAGTGAAGACTTGTATGCTATGGAATCTTTTCCCAGACAGTAGGAGGGGGAAAGGGGTGTGGAAAGAGTGTGGGGTGATCCCTGTGCTGATGGTTTTGGGAATGCAGCATGTGGTGTTTATGTCTGTGACAGAAAAGATATTTTTAGCTGTTCTCACTATCTGCTGCAGGGTCTTGCGATCCAAGGAACTGCAATTCCCAAACCAGGTTGTAATGCAGCTGAATAGGATGGTCAGTATATAGTCCTTCTAAAGAACCTGGTGAGGATTCAGGGTGTGTGTGTGTGTGTGTGTGTTTGGGGGGGGCATGCTCACCTAGAGTCAACAGTCAAATATTTTGTTTTGTCTACATCAGGAGACAAAGTTCTGCACCAACCCATTAGCTGTTGTACCATCTCTATGTATACCACCTCATTGGTCACACTGATACGAAAAGCAGAGTTATGTTATCAGCAAACTTAAATTTTTTTTTTGTTTGAGCTGTATATTGCTGCACAGTCATGGTCCAGCAGCAGAAAACTAAGCATGCCGTTTTGGGGGACACCTGTCCACTGCATGGTGTTCCTCCCACTCCTGACTGACTGTGGTGTCCCAGTCAGGAAGTCCAGGTATTAAGGCCCAGCAGTCTCAGCTTCCCTGTTACATGATGAGGAGTGATAGTGTTGAATAACTTACGACTATGAGCAGCCTTCTTGATTAAGTGTCCTTTTTGTCTAGATGGGTAGGGGCAAGTGAGAGGTAGTGGTGATGGCATCATGTGTTATGCAAACTGCAGGGGTCCATTAAGAGAGGCACCTGTGACTTTATGTGCCTAGTAAAGAGCCTCTCAAAGCACTTCATGATAATGGGTGTGCAACAGAACAGTTGTCACTGAGGTAGGACACCTTAGACTTTTTGGGCAAAGGAATGATGGTGGTTGCTTTCAGTAACATTGGAACAGCAGTGGTGATCAGAAACATATTGAAGATGTCCGTATAAAACATCTGCCAGCAGGTGTGCATATCTTCTAAGCACTCAGTAATCTGTCAGCAGTGTTGTGCATAGAAGTGATTCAGAACATCTGCAAAAGAGACTTCACTGTCCCATGGAGGTTAGTTAGTGCTTAGATAAGGATGGCCTGAATTACCTGCCCCATGTGTCGTGTAAGATGTCATCTCTCACATCTGATGCAACTTTTTTATTGACATAATGGCCTTGTACTTGGGTTATGCAGAGGACTCCCAAAAACACACAGACTGGTACATCCCAGTTCTTCTCACTTCTTGCAAGAATGGTCAGTCCAATGAAGGCCATGAGCTCATGTTTGGTTACATTTTTCCACTCTTTTCCCCTGTCTGTGGCTACTCTTGGTCCCTCTATGTTTGTGCATGGCAGCACTTCTTCTATTATATTATCAGACATGAACAGCTTCCATGCATCTATTGGGGAGACAGTACTAAACACAGGTGCAGGCCCTGGCCGACTAATCTCTAAATCTTGGTGTTTTAGCCTGGCTGGGAGGTAACTCTGCCCAGTAAGAGCCCTTGCTTGCAGCTCTTTCTGTTGGACACAATGTCCATTTTTTCTTCAGAGTACTCAGCAGAGGACTCCTCTGTGTCTGACTGGCCTTGTTCAGTGGGGGGACAATAATCTGGGTCCTCTACATCTGAGATGTCAGATTCTGAGTCAATGCCTCTGATGGACTCTTCATCCCATCCCTCCTGGATCATTTGTAGGGAAAGGTCAACAGGCATTCTTGCTGGCCTCCTAGCAGCCATGTTACTTTACATAAATAAAAAAAACATTAGAAAGGACAATGTTTGAAATGCACAGAAAACTATAAATCATATAAAAAAAAACTAGCTAATATAGCATTAGCCTACTTTTGAGTTAGCTAGGTACAAAGTGTGCATGTGTTAGCTACTGTTAGCTAACAACAAAGTAGGCTAATCTGATCGCACATTTCACACATTTTATCACTAATTTGATCACACATTATGATCTGTCAATGAAAAATAAGTTCATAAATAGAGATTATACTAACATGTATGTTGCTGTGTAAAAATGACCTTCTGGGTGGTGAGACTGCTGACATTAGATGTGTACATGGGACAGTATTGACAGTCAAAGTTGCATCAGATGTGAGAGATGTGTAAGTGGGACAGTAAGACTTGCTAAGAATTAAAGTTTCATAGAAGATACCATAGGAACTGCTTGGGGTCATTTTTGACCCCACTTGTGGAAGAGTTCGGTTGTAATTCAAAAACTGCAATTTCTTAAAATTAGTGAAAAAATAAATAAAAATGTAAATGGCCTCATTTCACAAATATGTTTTATGAGGAATACCTGGAATATGAAAATATTACAACTTTTTGTTTTAAAGGTTTTGAAGAAAACAACCCAGTTTATTGCAAAAACACATTGTTTTTATTTGGGGTCATTTTTTAGTGTAGGTATTGGTAGGTTGTGCATCCAAGGGTTAAGTTGTAATAGGATCAGCATTAGAAGTACCTTTGGTGTTCAATGCATGCATGAATAATATTGCATATTTACAGGTAAACATGTTTGTAAATACCAGTTACAGAGTTTTTTAGGTTTATTTGTATGTGTGTGTGTGTGTGTACGTGGGTGAAAGAGAAAGAGAGAGAGAGAGAGAGAGAGAGTGAGAGAGAGAGAAAGACAGAGAGAGTGTGTCTTTTTACTTTAGTGTGGATTTAATTTAAAGTTCTGGGTGCAAGGTTCAGCAGCTGGTTGTAGGAAACAGCTGGGCACTGAAGAATCTTACATTATAGTGCAAGAAGCTATTGCTCAGGCTGGCTAAGTGGCATGGTACCATTTGCTGGATTGCAGGGTGACAAAGAGCTTATGGGAGAGGTGTGAGAGTTTGTCCATGATGCTGAAGACTGTGTGGAAGCTTAGTGTGCTGAAAGTGTCTTAGATGAGAGAAGAGGGACATCAGTGATTTTTCCTTTGTTTTTACAGTCCTCTGCAGCTTCTTGTAGCCAGTAGAACGACATTTCCCATACTACACAGTTTTAACACATTCTCTATGACTCCTCTGTACAATGGTGGCAAGGATTGAAGGAAGGTTGCTTTTTTCAGCCATTGCAGGGTAGGAGGAGTTGAGGCTCCAGGTGAGGTCTTCTGAGATGTGGACTCGTATTTTTTACACTATGATGATGTAATAGAAGTTGAACTGCACTCTAACATTTGGGACACAGAGTGAGGGCAGTAAAGATGGCATCATCACTTGAAGGCAATGTCTCAAGTTCTCAGCAGTGCATGCCCCTCTGCAGTTATCCTTAGCTTCTGGTTATTGTGTGTGATGACTGACTTGGAGACAGCAATGTCATCAATGCACTTGCTCATGTAGGCCGTCAATAACACTTTCCTAAATAAGTCCCAGTCACTGTGCTCAGAACAGTCCTAAAGCACAGAAATTGCACCTGGAGGCCACATTTTTGCTCTTAATTTAGACCTAGTGTAAACAATGTCTAACACATTTGTCTCTCTCACTGCAAAGTTTAACTTGGGCAGTGGTGGACTAGTGGTTAGGACATTGTCCCTGGGACCTGAAGATCACAGGTTCAAGTAAGTGCATTGTGGTGCTTGAGTGTGTTCACAATGGCAAATAGTCACTTTCACTTTACATACTGAAGGAGTCCTGAGAATACTGACTTGACATTTGCATTGGTGAAATCTCTGGAGACAATTTACAGTCCATCTGTGTGTGTATTTTGAAGATCACTGATGGCTAAAGAAATTTCTTTCATCAGCATGTTGTTTGCATCTCTGGTTTCCTCCCATTGTCCAAAGGCTGGCAATAGGTTGATTGGATACTCTAAATTGCCAACAGGTATGAGTTTGTGGGTGTGAATGGTTGTCTGTCCCTATGCTGGGTTGGCCTCTAGTCTTGGGTGCACCCTGCCTCGGGCCTATAGTCAGCTGGGATTGGTTCCAGTAGAAGAAACGGTTTAGAAAATGGATGAATGGATGGTCTTCAGTCATTTACTACAAGCAATGAGGAGTAACTACAGACTAGCACAGCACTCTTGCACCATTTAGTGTTGATGTAAATACAATGGCTCCCAACTTGAATCTTTCTGAACAGAGCAGCATTTCTTTCAGAAAAAAATTTGCTGAGCCTGTCCAATTGTTTTGCCACTTTCAGAAGCCATGTCTCACCTTGAGAAGCCATGTCTCATGAAAATCAAAAGCAGCCTCTAAATTCACGCTGGGTAGTCCACTGGAGTCAGATGTAGTCCGGATACCTTGGTGAGTAGGATAGACTAAGGTGATAGTTGACCTTAGCGCAACATGATTAAAGTTTGCGGTCAAAACCAATATTGGCCACACTATTCAAGATAGCTTTGAAGATGTAAATGCTTAGATTACTTTGGATTGCTAAAATTTTGTAGCAAACAAGCTCAGAAATGTACATGTGCCATGTCAATCATGCTGTCAGAAACTGATGACTGAACATTTTAATATAAGAAAAGCCTTTTATATACATAAAAATAAACCCCACTTCTGTTTTACCCAGGAACATCAATGGCACTCACATCTTGGGATAGTAAATGCCATTACCAGACTGTAAAGTTGTAAAGTTTTTCTTTTTTTTCATTTATTGCGTATGTCTTGTATAACCTACACAAGGTATCTTTACTATAGTTATACTATTTTATTTACAGAGAACTTTAGTATTGGGTAAATGTGCTGTCCATCCATATCCATTCCAACCTTAATCTGTTTTGGAATATCCACAGTAGATTACATTCTTACTGTGTTTTGAACCTTTTATGTTCATGAAGTAATTCACGCATGGTTTTGCTGTCATTATGATAAATATTTAATAATAAATCCATGAATCCAACTTGGATGGCAGCAAATTAACAACAAATTATTCTAGCACTCCATGCATATATATTTATGTTTATATATGTGTGTATATATGCAAAATGTCAAAATAAGTACTTTTGAGATCATTTACTATAACAACCAGATTGAGCACTAAAACTAAATTGTGTCTTGGTTAAAAATATCTGACAATTATACCTCAATTTGGATAAAATCTGTTGAGGAATAAGCATATTGCAGTTGATTTCATCATGAGACGTCATGACATCTTCATTCACTCATGCATGGTGAACACACAATAAAAGAGTAACAGTCAGTGCAGTCAGTGTTGCACATCTTGGTGTGGTCCAGTTTCACAGATTAAGAGCTTGTTCAGGCTGTTGTGTGCATGTACATAGTTATTATCCTTTCCACGTTCTTCATTCACGTCATTCATTAGTAAATGTTTATTACAGAATTTGGTCTTACATTTTCACCATAAACCTTTAAAGCTCCAGCCCGAGTCATTCTGTCATGCAGCTGCAGTTGTGCAATCACCTTCATGGCTGCACTCCGCTGCCCCCTGCCTCAGTATTCCCTCATTCCCACACGGGGCGGGGGAAGATCAGGACGCTCCATCTGCAGCAATTAGAGGAATGAGATGCACTTTATGGCAATTTGAGCATTTCAGCACTCCTCCTGTTCTCTAAGGAAAATCTGTGATGGCTCACCCCCGAAGGGCCACCAGGGTAGAGAGCAAAGGGGGAGAGCACTGAAGTGGTTTAAGAGATCTGCTGCAATGCTTAGTAGCATCTGTTAGAGCTTGTTGGTGCCACGGTTAGATATTCTGTGCCTGGTTCTAGGTATTGAGGAGACTGAGAGAGTAAATATTGTGATCTTAAAGATTAAAAAAGGCAGCTGATTTAATTGATCTGGCATAGTGGTCCTCATGTGGATTTATATTTACCCTTATACATAATAATGAAACTCCACAATCAGTGCGGTTTAGAGATGTAGGGATTTCCATCTTTTAAATCTTAATTTCACTCAAGTGTTTCTTCCTAATATTATTAGACAGTTTGTCCTAATACTGTCTTCTTTGGGTTAGGGAGTTTTCACTTTAATTTTCTGAAAGCTGCTTTGGGACATCTGCTGGAAAACAAGATACAAATAAAACTGAACTAAATTGGTGCATTCATATTATATTTATGAAGGGGTATAGATTATTCTCTGTAATTAAATGTATATCTTTTAATAGAAAATAAATCTCCCATATCGAGGAATGTCCTTTGACTATATCTCTAGGATGTCTGGGTATGTTTGTTTGGTGTTTACTGTCTTAATGGGCCTCATTGCGATGTGAGGATGATTGTTTAAGCAAGTTAAGCACTTGCTAATGCCAGTCTTTAATCTATTCTACCAAACATGGTGGTTTGGTGTGTATTTGTGGATGAGGAAATGAATTCTGGGAAAATGGTAAACTTGTGAAGAGAATTTAGAAACTTTTAAAGCCTTGGGTATGATTAAGTTTCAAACATTTGTTGTTTGTCTTAAGCACTGTATCAGCCATACAATTAATATTTTGATTTATTTTTGATAAGCATAATTGCTCACTACTCAACGAGATAAACCATCTCCCACCTTAACGCTAAACTTACCTAAAAAGATTGAGGTTGTCCTCATGCACCACTGTGGTCTTTCTTCATACCATTCAGCTTGGTGGCCATACTACCATGAGCTTCTCCACTCCTTAGACACCATACTTAAGGACGAATCCAGTGGTGAGGTCAAAGCAAAAACGGAGAAGGCTGGTGGGGGGTGGAAAGACAAAAGTTGACCGTGCGCTGCAACAAAGGTCCTTTTCTTCCTGCTTTGCTATCGAAGAAGCTGTTGGCTCACCTTGACAGCTCCTCTACCCACAATGCACTAAGTGGATGATTAAAAAGAAATGGAGGGTTTTACTGCAGGGTGTGCGTGGCGTCCCAGGAGTGCACAGAGTCGCTGGAGCGCAGAGCTACAGCTGTCCTCCAAACAAGCCCGACATTCTTTATTTATTTCTTATGAAATATTGATGTGTGTTATGAAAGGTTTAAAATAATGTGTCTAGCCTCCCTCTGGCCCGGCCGCCCTGTTTTCTCTAATGCATAAATAATTCTGGCCCCTCGGACAGAGAGCCGGAGCATTAGGTGGGAATGTAGCCCTCTGTATCACATTCTCTCTGCCTGAGAGAAAATAGCAGCGCCCTCGTAATTTCCTACATTTATACAATCGCTGCTGCCTGTAAATAATTGATGGACAAATTTAGGGACTAAAACTCCGAACACAATATGACTTTATGTCAAAGGTTTGGTCCCAGAAGATCATGGGGTCGGAATCGGCTCTTGAAATGGGTTCCAACACATTTGAGAATGAAGGACCCTCTTTTTGATTTTTCTTCAATCCCCACAACCCGCCCCCAGCATCCCCCCACCGCTTTCCTCGACCAAATAGCGGCAGCTTGGTCACGTTGTGAGTGCAGCACCCTTGATGAGGCCTGGCTTTGCATGGCTGGCGATAAGCGGGACTTTCTAGCCCATTATGAGAGAAAAAGGGGGTGGTGGGTGGTGGTGGGGAGGAGGGAGGGAATGTTTTGTTTCTGAACACAAATGGGTTTTTCACACTGACATGGACCCGGTTTGATTGCCTTGCGGACGTGCAGATGCGACGGGGCGCCCTCTCACATTCTCATCTTAATATTGGGTGTGATGTACAATTACCACCCCCAACCCGATTGTCAGCCAGATCTTGTCGCCAGATACACAGTGGGATAAAAGGTGGAAGGAGCACTGCGCCAATTTCACTCTCGATGCTTCAATTAACACGTGGCCGCTCCGACTGAGCTCAAGTCGTGAGCCGACATTCGCCGACATTCGCCGAGCTGGTAACTGGGAATGAAAGCAGGCGTTTAACCAGCATGCCCGGCTGTGCTGAATCACAAACCCTGGCTGACTATAATCTATGAAGAGGTAATGGCAGATCGGTCGCTCGTTTGATATCCCCCTTGAGCTTACGCATCACTGATTTCAGATGACAATTCGGGGTGAACAAGTGCTGCTGAAAGCAGCAAAAAGTGACTACTGGGTCTGCTACTGAAAAACTCCTCACAGTGCTGACAGTAGCATTCAGTAATGAATAGGCCCCGTGCTACATCTCTAAAACAAATGCATTTCACTTCAATTTAATTTCTTCACAAAAATTAAATTGAAGCTATTACATACATGCTCATGTTAATTACATTATGCTTTGAGGTCAAAGGTGACAGAGATCTTTTGAGTAGTTCCTGTACCATGAAAGATCATAGAACAGTCACTTAACGGTCTGTGTGTCATCATACGGTATGAAATCAGATTTACGCAATTTTTTGTTTATTCCATCTGCAAGTGATTGAACATGTGTCGAAGTTTACCTCTTTATTTGTTCTGAAACAAGGACTTTTTACTTTTTACTCTTTACCAATTAGTGCTGTGAGAACTGTATGCTTAAAATACACATTTGCCCTAAACAAATGTTTAAATGTGATCTTTGACAGACTTGCCTGTGTGGTTTCTAACACTGTATAGCATACCTCTGTGTAGAAATCTGGCTAAAAGTACACTGCACAGCTACAAAAAGGATTAAAAGATGAAATTATTGCTAGCTCTGGACAGAACTTCACACTGTGAAATCTGTGGCCTTGTCTACACTATAGCTACACTGTCTGCTAGATTGTCTTCTCTATTAACATTTTTTTTTAATAAAACCACTGGTGTTTTTTGTTTTACGCTCACTATTTTTCATGTTTTATGTTGAAAACTTTTTTTTTTGCAAATAACTAAGAGCAGAATTAATCTATGACTGGAGAAATCTCTACAATTGATACTCCCTGATCTTTTCATCTAGATGTAAAGCTGCTGCTCTTTTCTTTACTTCTTGTGGCACAGGTCTTGGCTCACCCCTCTTTTCCCATCATTCCTTTTTACATTTCCCTGCTCCAAAGCCCTTTCTGGAGAATGCTTAGCTGTTCTGTATGTGTTAACATTCAAGAAAGCGCCTCACTATGTCCTGTTTTGGCCTCGGTAAAAGGCACATCTGTTGTTGTTTCTGGCCCGTTTGCTGGTTTATGGCTGGATTGACAGCAGTTTGCAAATAGTCTCCTCGACAACTTTCGGGGTGAATCAAGGGAACATTTTTAGTGAGTAAATGGTTTAAGGAATAGTTAATCACACTCCATGTTGAGTTGTTAAGTAATAACAAATACTTGTCTATGTAGTATATGAAATTTGTCCCACATTATTATTTATAAACAGGTAGAAAAGTAAATCCCATAGCTACAAAACACACAGCAATAGAAAAACCCCAAACTGTAGTCTGAAATACATCTGTAAGTGTGTGATTGGGAATGCAGTTTGCAGGATGTTTGTTGGCTTCAGACATGGCTTCTTGGCTGAGCTATTATGATTGGGATTAGGTGAAAACTGTTTAAGTTTGATTTTCTCCAAACTATATCTATAAAATAGACATAATTCTATGTGCTATTGTGTGATTTGTAATAGCAAGAATGAGGTCAATTTCAGGTAAGAATTATAAGTCACTTTCACTTTCACTTTCTCTTATTATAACTATTATGTCTGTGTGTTAGTTTGTTTGTTTTGGTATTACTCATCTATAATATCAGCTGTCTACAGAAACACTGGAATAATTGGGTCAGTCTGTAAGTTAAAGTGCATTAACAACTATCAATTTGTAGAAAAGATGGAAATATAAAGGGATATGTAGCATGTTCAATTTAGCTTTGTACTTTAGCACATTTCACTTGAGGTGAAGGCAGCCTGACACTTCACTGTTCTGTCCTTTGAGTGTTCTCAAGACCTTTCCGTAAACAGAGATGACCCCAGGACCTTGGCCGACCCCTTCAGAGGCATCTGATCAATGACAGCGTCTCCCCCTCAAGCTCTCTTCCACAGGCCTGCCTGGTAAAGAAAAAAAAACTATTGCTTGGGGGCAAAGTCAACCTCTTTCAATTGTGCTGATGTGTCTGGCCTTCTGGTGAGCTGCTGACCAGTCTTTATAATTGGCATTTGCAGCTGCTTGTCCCATCCCTATCACATGTACGCCAACGCACACACATACATATACACACATACACACATGCTATTGAATGGAGCTGGATGAGCCTGGCCTGGATCCTAGCCATGATTAATCTGATAAATAATAAATATATCAATCTAGTCCTCAGACAAGGACAAATTTTTAGCAGCAGGAAAGCACAAGGCCCACTTTGACTGCTGCCTGAAGCTGAAAAATTAATTATTTAATGATTAATTCTTGAGGAAATGAGGAAAAAAGTTTTGATTAATGCTAGTCAGCGCTTGGTTGTTTGATATATGTCAAATGGTTCACCTTTCTTTTATCTTTAAAAAGAACACAACACACACAGACACACACACACACACACACACTTTAAAAAAAAAAAAAACCTACAGGAGGCAGCTGACATCAAGATCAGATGTTGATCATCTCAGGATACATTAAAGTTACAATTTCCAACACCTTGTGAACATGTTAGCTTTGAATAACCTCCATTCAGACAGGGGTCAGAAGTGTTTGCTAATGGAAGTGTCTCAAGCCTTGGTGTAAAATCATGTCAATTTCTCATCTGTGCTACTGTGTTTGCTGAACAGGATAATATAAAACAGTCATTTATAGTCACAGTCCTAAACAGATGTAAGCTGTGCTTTCAGTGCAGGCCTATCTGACCTTTTCAAAGAGGTAGAATTTAATGAATTTGATTTGCACATTACTTATAATGGTCAGTTGTCATATGGATGTCTTCACTGTATTATGTGCTTACTAAGGTTGTTTTACCAGAAAAATGGCAAAATTGTGAAAGAAATTAAAGACGCTATACTTATCAGTGCTTTTGACATACTGCAACTACAAAATCTTTATATTTATCATATAAAATCCCATAACTTTGATATCCTGTCACTTTTGCAAAAATAAGTAACCAAAAACACAAGAAAAGGAAGAATATGAAGTTTTATTTCTGCAGTATAAAATAAATAAATAAATAAACACAAAGCAATGTTTGTTTAGCAGGGTGAGCAGAGCTGTCACTCTGTGTGTTACAGTTTCAAAGCAGCAGTTTGTCCCCTTTCAACCCCTTTAAAAACAGTCCTGCCCTGAGGGCGGAGAAAAGAGCCCCAGGTTTAATAGGGCCAACAACCCAACAAATATCCCCCTGTCCACCATTATACATTTCCCACCCCAGAAATAGAGGGGGAGATAAAAAAAAAATCTGTTTCCGTTGGCAAGCTAAAGCTGGCCAAATCAAGTGCAGACTGACAGAACGCATTGTCCAAGGTAGCTTTGCTGGTTGTTACAAGCATCAAGACATTAGACTAAACAATAGCCGGATTGGCAGCATCATCAATCATGCGGCCTCGACAGTTGACTCTGGTTTTGTTTGTTCCACTCTGCATAATAAGCGATCGGATCAGGTTTAATTAGATATTGGGTGATCAATCACTGCCAACAAGGCAGTCGGTTAGCAGGGACCCAGCACATGTATTTGTGAAAAAAATCACAAAGTTAAAGCAGAAAGGTAAAGTTTGCTATTAAGAGGTTCAGAGCAGGACCTTTACAGAGACAACTATGTCAGATGCAATTAACTACCACTGCTTGGTATTTATAGTACAAAAAAAGGAATGCAACTTAGTATATTAAACAATATGCTTTGCAATGTGCAGCTATCAACTAGAAATTAAACTTTGTCAATATTTCTTGTAATGAATATTTATTCCAAAAGTTAAAAACTGTTATTAGCAAAAGTCAGTATATTGAATTTGTTATCCTCAGAGCTGATTAACTGCAAAGAAGATCCTGTCGAAAAGCGACACCACTTAGCAAGTCTGATCGTTATAGTCTGTGGTGATGTATCATGGATGATCTTTGAAACCGAGAGGTTACATGATATCTGGTCTGAGCTGTATCTCAAGGACATGAAGCATGTGGTAGAAAATCACAGCATGGCAGAAAGTCTCTCTCTCTCTCTCTCTCTCTCTCTCTCTCTCTCTCTCTCTGTGTGTCTCTCTCTCTCTCTCTCTCTCTCTGTCTCTGTCTCAGTCACACTCACCACCCCCCAAACACATATACAAACATGGAGTTAAAAAAAGGGCAAATGAATGCAAGAGGAAGCATCTGGGCAGAAGGCTGGTGCTTGTGCCTCTGAGCCCTGTGCCTCCACTGATGAGACAGTTACAAGTTTCCAACAGCTGCCTACTAATGTTTGATCAATGATAAAATATGCCAAGGTGACAACATCGCGCTGCCCTGCACTTGCAAGCCGGGACCCATTAAATTTTCACCGGCCCGCGAGTGGAACCCTGATGGACCTTGCACTCCCCAAACGGCAAACCGGATAGAGACAACTTCAAAAGACGCCAAAAACAATATCTGTTTCTGTTTGCCCAGCAAACCCTCTGAGTAACCTTTTTTCCTGCCACTAGTGAATTTGCTCCAGGTTAGAAGAAAAACAGAAAAGAAAAAAAGACCACCTGAGAAAAAAAATTGCCAAGTCTCAAGCAAAAGCTTGAGACCTTCTGCGAAACATTGATGAGTTTGTTTTCAGGAAAAACAGCTAATGGGCTATGAGCTGGCACTGAGCCATGGAAACAAAGCGCTGCTGTGCTGAGGATTGTTTTGTCCTTTCATGAGGCGCTTCTGCTTCTCCTTTGTTGTGGTGAGCTTGGCAGATTGGCCGTGCCAGGCTGATTCTCTTGGTAAATGTCAACTGTCAGAGTACAGCTCATCAATCCCGTGAGCTCAGGCTGAGATGCTTCTTAGGAGCCGACAAACTGGCGGCCATAATGGAGCAAAAGGGCCTGCTTACATCGAAGGAAGATGTTATGCTAGTCTCTGAGAATGCCAAAATCTGTATTAAGCCAAACAATAGTTGACATCTTCATTATCATGCACAGAAGGTCTTTAGGAACAAAATCCACAGATTAGACATGTCAAACATCTTAACAACTGTAAACTGACCAGCATAATAAAGTGCATGCAACTCATGGTCAAGATAACGCAGTTTCTCCACTTTTTATGTTCTCATTAAAAATGAACTACCCAAAAATGATCAATGAAACAGCATTATAGCAGAATCTTGTAATAAGCTAACCCCAGCTTTAAAAAAATAATTCTGGCTCATTTGACTGTTAGCCATGTCAAACTTCTTTGAAACTGAAAAGTGGACAGTGTGCTACAATTTGGTTGAGACAATTCTGTTGATCCATGCTTATTATATAAAATAAATATATCTGCCTCATGTTAAGAATTAAATTAAGAATGCTAGCCAAATTTTTAAAGTAGGACAAAAAAGTGAACTGAGGCCAAAATATCTGAGCTGGTGGAAACAATTTTGTGAAAAAAAGTTTGATCTTACTTGATTATTAACTGCACTTGAACATCTACAAGCATTAACAGAGCCAAGTATTACTAGCCTCTTTTGTTTACTCATGCTCAGGAGAAACAGCCAGCACTTAAATAATTCAGGCTAAGTAAGAATCAGCATATCTTTCAGAATGGTTAATGTGCCAAAAGCATACGAGGGACAGGTTCGTTTCAATTAGGCCCTTTGTTGGCGACAAAGGCGTGACAAATTCATTTCATTACCGAGCCAGGCACTTGCTGTCTTCCGTCCTGTACCTGGCCTGTATGTTTACCTTTTGTTTTGCTCATGCTCATGTTCCACCCCTTTTTGGCATCTTTTTCTACCCCTTCTCTGTCTCTCTCTCTCTCTCACTCCCTCTCTCTCTGTGTCTGTCCTCTGAGCTTGATTCTTTCATGATGGTCAGGTTACCTGGGATCGAGTGACTCTTTGGCCCAAATGTGGTGCAGTGTTCTGGAGGGTCACCGTGATCTTCATGGCTAATTTGATCAGGTGTAAGCCTAGCCCACACCATGCTGACGTGACGGTGTGGATGGCCAAAGCTACTAGAGTCTTGTGTGACCAACACCCTATCATCTCACCTCAGCCCTCAGTCCCGAGTGACGAAGAAGCAGTGGCTAATAAAAGTGCTGCTAATCATGGTGTATTACACGGCCCAGACCGAATGCAAGGGGGCTTCATACATTTTTCAGACAGCACTTGGGCTGCTTGGGTTTCATGTCTGTTTTTTGCCGTTTATTGAACTGCCATTTTGTTTGACTTGTTCTGAAGGATTTATGTAAGTGCAGGTCTCAACACTGTTCAAAGTTGATCATTTTCTGTCAGCGTCTCTCTCTTTCTCTCTCTCTATCTTTCTATAAATATCTAAATATATATATATAAAAAAAATACATATATATATATATATATATAATGTTTTTTTCTGTAATAAAAAAATATATACTAACTATAGTAAAATATCACTAAATAGACCAAAGTCATTTGAGCAGGATGATTCTGGGAATTTCTCAAAATAATGGTATACAGCAAGACATGGAAGGCTAGATATCTGCCTTCTTAAAAGGCTTAGACGTAGGCTCCTAGTCATATAAGCTTACAAGCATCAGTAGAAAAACACCGGTCACACTTTATTTAGTGGAAGTACACTTAAAAAACATTATTATAAAAAAGAAATAAAAAGATAAATATAGTAAAGTAAAATAAAGCAAATATTTATGGAAATATAAATGTTTTTACTTTGATAATTAAACATCAACTCACACTCTAACAGTGTTATTTTGTATTATTTTATTATAAGCTGTTTATGTAAAATTAATTTTGTCCTAAGGCTTTCCCTAAACACGAATAGTGAATGTCTTTTTTAAATATGGAAAAAAAATCGCTGTTAATCTCTGCATGGTCACTGTTAATACCATTTAACTAATCTCCTTTGTTGCAAAAAACTATTTATTTCATAACCCCCAAAAATCCCCAATGACTCCTACAACATCGGGATTAGAATGAAAATGACTATTTACACAGAAATGGAGTATGCTTAATAGATCATTATGGGTCTTTTTGCTTCAAGGGTAATTTGACATGCAATTTGCAATAAAATGTTTAAACAGTCATTAAAAAAAGCCAGTGTCTTTTTTTCTTTCTTTTTTCAATCAGCCTCTAGACTGGCCAGGCTTTTAACACACTTGTGTGGGTTGGATGCCTCAGAAGCTCTCTGCACATTCTCACACTGCTTTAATCTAGTTCACTTGCTCAATCAGGAGAGAGCCTGACCACACTTTTGATTTACACCACTGTTTATTAGCTTGAAGCATCTTGGAGGAATCTTTGATTAATTGGGGTCAGTCACCCAGTATATCAAGGTCAGCACTCTCAAATTCAGTGTTTTTTTTTCTATTTACATCAATTAGAATTAAGGAGTGGTGAGGGGAGGGTGGTTGTTCAGGGGGGTTTGGGGTGGAGGGGGCAACTACTTGCCACTTCTCCAAAAGCTCTTGTGTGCTGTGGCCAAGCCTTGGTTAAATATACCAGAAGGGCCAGTAATGAAGTTAATGCAAATGAGACATTCTCTTTCTGTGTCACTTTCTTCTCCTTCTTCTAAACTTCCTTAGATATTGAGAGCCAATTAAACCAGAGAAGACTGAAGCACATGGACTAGAGCAGGCACCTGGAGCAGCTCATAATGGGCCTATTTAAAAGGAGAGGATGAAAATCCACTCAAAATGAAGGGAGCAAGGAAGTGGGAGGGGGGGGGGGGGGGGGGGGGGGGGGGGGGGGGGGGGGGGGGGGGGGGGGGGGGGGGGGGGGGGGGGGGGG
>JBBPDA010000009.1:18962034-18974764 GCA_037974385.1 Arnoldichthys spilopterus
GGCACCTGGGGAAGCTCAAAGTGGGCCTATTTAAAAGGAGAGGAGAAAAATCCACCAAAAAGGAGGGGAGAAAGGAAGTGCCCCCCCCCCCCCCCCCCAAAAAAAAAACACTCTGTGTATATGTATCAGATGTAACAGTACAGTTACAACCCCCTGCTTATACAGCTATTTAGTAATAGTTGCCAATAATAAAACTCCAAACAAATCTGTACTTTTGTCAACTATGTATGTCATTTGCATTGTACATTTAATATACAACATATTACATATGATGGTATTATTTTTTATTTCACAGTCAATGTTACCATCTTAACATGTTTAGTAATTATATACATTTTTTGTATGTAATGCTAAACCCATATATTTAAGCAGTTACTTTATACGTTCCATAGCATAGCTGACAATAAATACATTAATGCATACCAAAAATATCTAATTTAAGACATATAAACGCTGTTCTATTTGAGAGTATAAATGCATAAGGAAGCAAGCTGTATTTTAGCCTAAGCAACCACTCACATGGCAAAACAGTCTACTCCTCCAGAGTTCTGTGATGTGACAATGGTGTCCTTATGACTATCAGAAACAGAGAGTGTGAGAAAAATAAGGTAAATAAGGCAATCTCTCCTTTTTCAGACAGAGGGCGGCCTTGTGTCATCTACACCTCCTATCTCTCCTCCCCCTTGCCCATGCAAATGAGCAGTGAGTGACATGCACCTCACCAACCAGCCCCTCAGAGAAGGTGGAGCCTAGAAGATTCTCATTAGCTGGAGTCAACTGCTTCAGATATAGATATGTACAGTATTGTAAAGGTTTACAACAGAGACATGCCACTTTAATAATAACACACACACATAGATAGACAAACAGATAGACAGACAGATAGAAAAAAAGAAAGAAAGAAAAAAAGAAAGAAAGAAAAACATTCTCAAACAAATATTAACCTGAAATATTAAAAAGTAAAAAAAAATGTCTTAATGAGCTTAAGGAGTTTATGTCCTGGACACTGAATATTAGGTAAAAGGTAATAATATATAACAGTACACTTAATTTCAACACCATAATACACATTATGTCTCATATCAGTAGACTTTAAGCCTCTGTGAAATTTGCTGAGATTAATGGCGAATCCAGTGACTTGGACAAGTGTCCGACAGAGAGAGTGCCGACCGAGTGCAAGATGGCTCACGTGGCAGCGCGGGTTTGATGAGGCGGGAATGGCTGACCACAAAGCAGGCGGCATCAGATAGGGTGACAGTGTGTGGATGAACACATGTTCTAGGCTGTAGATTATGACAGAGCGCAGTTATTTCCTGTCCAACTACACTTTCAATTTCCTGCCCAGCACTTTAGTTTTATTACGCAGATAAGCGGATAGCATCGGCAGCTTTCCATGAGGACGGAGTCTGACAGTGGCTACGACACAGCGGCCCGATAAGGAAGGATGTGGAATAAAAGCAGATTTGTGCTTCCGAAGGTCTCATTTCACCATGGGTTTTGTACCCATGACAATAGGACTAATAATTCAATAATGACACTGATAGCAATGTCAATATTAGCAGGAGAAGATGAGAAAGGGGTAAAGAAAGGAAGCCCTTAATACAATTACCAAACTTGTTTTCATAATTTACATGAAAATACAAATGGAAAATCACATGGAGTTTGGTTTCTTGTTTCTTCTAAGTGATTACATTTTGATATGTTTGTGATTATTCATGTTATAAAATCAATGGCTTTCCTGATCTATTACAATATATTTAATTTATATTGGTTGCTTTATTACACTTTTAATTTTTTTGTGTTTCTGCTTCTGCTCTGTTTCTATCTTTATTGCACTGAACATGTAAAAGGCACAGGAATTTCCCTTGGGAATAATAAAGTTCTTATCTTATCTTATCTTATCTATTACATCTGTTTTGAGTAAAACAAATTATAATGGGCACTAAAGAGGGTCTCTAACATCTGTCTGTCATGAAAGGAAAGTGATATAAAGACATAAAGCTCCCTCTGAGCGTGACCTTTGTCACAAAACACCACTACATCTAGAAGAAAAATGCCTTATTCCAGCATCAAGGCCTTTCATCAACCTGCTACAGCAAGTAAGGGATGGGAGAAGCATATATAGTTTGTATATATAAGTCAACATAACCTAAGTCAACACCTATTTGTCTGTTTGTTTGAGTATCCCAGCATTTTAATTTCTTCTGTCCTGTTTTTCCCCTTGTCGGCCTGAAACCCTGGTTGGGTCCTGATCTCCACTTAGCCCAATTCAAGTCAATTTGTTATTGCAAATATAAATGTGCTGGCGTGGTAATATCCACAGCGCTGGGGGGAGAAGTCCCAGGGCACTCTCTTCTACTCCTGACCTCCTCTCTCATCCACACCCCCCTCCTCATCCCGCCTTTGTTAGTTAAGCTATTCAGCTGCCAATCATCCTGGGGCTTTTTCATTAAAGCCACTATGGCAGCGAGTACCACACTGCGTGGCTACCAGAGGAATGTGACTGTGCGTCTAATATCCGCGGTCAGCAGACTGGCCTGAGCGTGTCTCACCCAGTTGGGTCCCAAACAGGCCCTGAGAATGCAGAGGATGGGGGTCGAGACTTTAGGGTTCATTGGCTCTCGGGTGGAGGTTAGAGGGAATGAGTTCAACATGATACAGAAAAGAGTAGAGAGGCTAAGGTGTAGGAGAGAGAAAGAGAGAGAGAGACTGTGAATAAGTGAAGGTTGAGAGAATGCTTACTTGACTTTTTGGGGCCACACACACACTCATGTAATAAGGACTCTCTCTCTCTTTCTCTCTCTCTCTCACACACACACACACACACATGCACACACATATATGCACATAGAATGTATAAGAATATTTAAATTTACACACAGTAAAAAACACACTTGCACACTGACACACAATTGCACAGGCATAGGTTTAAAGAGAGAAATGAGATAAAGAGAGGGAGAAAGAAAAAAAAGACAGAGGGAGAGAGACAGACAGAGAGAGAGAGAGAGAGATTTTTTCCCCTGAAGCCGTTGACATTTACCCCAGTTGGATAATTGAGGAATAACATTTGCGTTACAATTTAACATGACCCCTGCCTTCAGAAGCCCTTTCATATTACCTCTCTGAAAATGGCTGCCGACAGCCATCGATGCCAGAGGAAGAGAGTGGAGGGGAGGAGGGGGTGAGGACCAGCTGCTGATGGTCTATTGTTAATGCTATAAGGAGAGGGGAGAGCTTATTATTACAATGGCAGAGTCAATGTCAAGAGGAGCTGAGTTGCCCTTTTCAGTCGCGGCTGAGCAACTATTAAGAAAAATGTATTAAAAGCCTTGAGGTTGGGTGGGAGGGATGTGTGTGCAGTGGTGGGGGTGCAATGTGGTGACACACAGCCTGAGCTAAAAGCAAAGGTTAATGGATTGACTGTTACCTGTGTGTGAAGCTTAACGTTGGCCAATACACATGGGGCTGGTTTTGGGGGGGGCAGATTGGCCTGGGTTGTTTGCCAGGCCACTGAAATGAAAGGGCTCGCTCTTATTTGTTGGTAAAATTAGAAGGTTGATCTGTTTATTTCTGCCAAAGCAGACGGGTTGATGCAGACGCTTAATCATCCAGCCTGAGAGACTCCTGCCTGTTTGTCTCCCTCTCTCTCTACGTGGCCGGGATGCAGAGTGAATTTTAGTTTGTTGCTCTTTTTTTAAACACCACATTTTTGAGCACAACAGAGTAACACCAGTAAATATGTTCATTGTGACATATAAATAATGTGTTTGCTTCAGATTTTTAAAATTACTTGATGTACACTTTTTTAACTTAATAGGTATTTGGTAAAAATGGTCCTACAGCATTTTCAGTATATAACCTGCTTTTGCTGTTTATTTTACACTCATGACATCAGCACATCTCTTTGCATTATTATATGTTAACTATACATATTATATATAAATTAAAATATATTAACACATTTAAGTTAATGTTTAGTCAGATTTAATCTACATATTTTCCACAGAGCATGAATTGTAGAACATTAATAAATATTCAATTATACATCACAGATTAAAAAAAACAACAAATTCCTTAATTATTAAAATTAATAATACGGTTTTTTTTTTAATAATTCAACTTATACACTTGGTATTATCAGTCTTAAACATGATGCAAATGTTTTGATTCTGATTTTCATCATATCACCCAAGATACATTCTACACAACACTGTGAGGATCTCACTGGACGTCCTATAGAGAGCAGCCGGTTTCTCTGTCCTGTTTTTTTATTTTTTTCATCAGGGAGTCATATTTCATGTCCCTGCTTTGCTACAACCCTGGATCCTCTCTCTCACCCGCCCGAGTGAGCCCCCACTCTGATAAATGACTGACGACTGCCTGCTACACTTTATTAAAAAGTAATAACAATTTTTGTAGGCACCCTTCATGTAGTAAGGGGCCCCATGAATCAAGGCACATTGGCTGTCTGTATCTGATAAATGCGTCGTTTACCAGCTGAGGAGTTATTTAGGACTGCCTATTAATTTAAATCACATTTATCTCCTCCGAATAAAGCCCAGAGCAGTGACGGGACTACAGAATGATCGGCCACATGGCTAACTGCATGTGTGTGTGTGTGTGCTGGTGTGATTTATTGCTACAGCTAGCGAAACAGTGCCTTAGTATGCTAAAAGGGCTCTGCCAATCACTTGACTCAATCTCCAACCAACCCTCAAAATCTTTGGGTGAAAATTTATTTTTAAAAAAATGTGCTGAGTTCTTTGTCACCTGTGGCATCTGTGACATCAGTGAGTAGCACAAGAAATGTACTTTGCCCATAAATGTCTTTCAGTCACCTGCCTATTCTGACCAGTTGGATGTGATGCTCCTTTTTTTATACCTTTCTACACTTAAAATGCCCATTGACTCCTGGAAACTGAATTTGTCACATTAACGTTTCAAAATGAAAAAAATGAAATTGGGGCAGGTGTGTGTTCTGAATGCTAGAAACCAAATTACCATGTTCCCTTAAAGATAGATCATGTTAAACAAATGTGTTTCTGGGTCACTTTAATGCACCATGGATTGTTTCTCCCACATTTCTCACTAATTGATCCTTTGGTGGTCTCTCTCATATTCTGTCTTATGCAAAATGTTATCAAAACATATCATGAAGCTTATTCATTGCACTAAAGTCATTTCAAAATGAACAAAGTTTTAACCCCTTTCAAAACACACACACACACACACACACACACACACACACATATACCTTTTACTTTATTAGAAACCTGTACCTTGCATCTCCACCTTGCTGCTGTACCGTTAGTTTTACAGTTTGTGCCAGTTTCGGACCACAGTCCCAGTTTGTCTTGATATTTAAGGGATGGAAGACTACCCTCAAACTAGCAGTGACAATGATGAGTGTGAAAACCCCAGCAGCATCACTGGTACTGATGCACTTATACCATTGGCAAAAACACACTACCATGTCACTGCCATGTCAGATTCATGGCTGTGTTGGAGAGGTGAATGAACCACCCAAAAAATGTCAACCCGTTCTGTGGTCATAAACTGACCAATGATGAGTGAGAAGGAAGGTGGCTAGGAAATTCTGCATGGTAACAGATGGACTACAGCCTGTAATTGGGCACCTAGTGTATATAGTGGGTAAGTGTATAGACACATTTGATTTAATTTATGTGTAAAGTTCTCTTACTGTTTATTATTTATGTATATTTGGAGTTAAGTACAATATACTTATTAAAGTTAATATTCAAAAATATACACCGTCAAACTCTTTGTTTTGTTTTTCCATCTTTGTACAAGATTACATCAGTTTCTCAAGTTAACACGCAAAATTCCTAATCACTTTCATATGTTAGTGTATACACTATTTAGGCTTGAAAGATGGCTCTCAATGGTGCCTCTTTGACGACCCTTGAACTTGACGGAGCAAACTCCAGTGCATAAACAAGGCAAGCCTCACATGCACCATTTTCTGCGGCCTTCCATTTAATTAAAGTGGCAAGAAGAGAAAGTGAGCTGAATGTTTGGCCTGATCCGTCTTACACCTCAAGCGTGTGTACGCAAGACGTTGTGTTTGCCTAACCCTGCTGCAGACTCTCCGCAGCTATGCCGTTAATTGAAACATAACAGAATTAGGTTACAAATGTCTGACACAGCCCTGTGTGTACAGTATAAACCCAGACACCACAGAGCTTAACACGTATTTTCTTTTAATTAGTTTTTCATTCGCTTCCTTATGGCTTGAATCAGCGTGGATAAGAGTGACTTGTGAGGGAATTCTGTCTGTGTGCTAAGCTTTGTTTTGACTGGCCTCCCACTCAAGCATCAGTGTGGAGAAAAAGAGTTAATCCAGCCTGCGTTTAGCGCTGGGCAGACGGAGGAAGTGGCATTTCCAAACAGTGTCTAGTTGCAATGCGGCCTTTCTGAACTTTGGATCCATTTGGTCATTGTTATTTACTGACCTTTATTTGATGATTTTACTATCCGGTGTGGCTCACACGGGAATGTGTTTCTTTTACAGTTTAAGTCTCTTTCAGAGTTTTAGAGTTTATTTTTCATTGATCAATAATCAATACATATATATATATATTGTAAAATGGTGAGCACAAAAATTCTACTTGCAAAATTGTACAGTTCCCAAATAATTAAGTAATGTAATTAAAAGGAAAGGAAATATAGTGATAAACATGCCCCAGCTTCCTTATACAAGCATCAAATTCTACATTTGTTCATATTTACAAAATATGGTCTGGTCAATGAAAACATTGGAAATCACTGTACACATATAGCAGACTTTGTTTGCATCCAGCAGAGTTTATGTTTTTATTTGTGTCCATAGTGAGGATGCACAATGGCTATGTACTTCCTAGTAATGCCAGTGGCTTTAGCCAACAGAAAGAAACAAAAAGAAACTCTGATAGTCTGATAGTCTGTAGCTCCAATTTCTTGTTAAATATATTTATGCAGAGAATTTTAGATGTGTTCTTTGTTTGTGTGTCTGTGTGTGTTTTCATGGCTATCGAGCTAAGCACTAATGCTTCCTCTCAGTAAATGTTAGTTCTCCTGCCATTTAGTGGGCATTACCACATTGACCTCCACCTACTGTGCATCAGTATAATTTGCCAGAATTGTTAGGCTAAAAGATTTAAAAGTGTTTTACTTTGGAACATGTAATTCAAGCTCATTCATACTCATGCTGACTTGATCATCTGGATCATTGTGATGTTTTCACATCATTCTCAAAGCAAAAAATGCTGTGCATTAAGGTAAGCTGTCTTACAGTAATATTGTGTTACAGTTTGTTTTTAGCACACATATTGAAATGAAATAAATAATTTTACAGAGCAACATTAAAGTTAATTTGAACTCAAGCACAATCATATTGTTAGACAATGCTAAATTATCTGTATTATCAAAATAGTTTGATTATTGTAACTATTGATTAATTAATGTTACTTTGAATTAACCTACATTAATATTTTAAAATTCTGACACTGAACATCTAGTAATGCTGCTTTATTTTTTTTAAAACAATAAATCAGTTAATTCTTTATGTGTTTCTAAATTTTAATTTGTGTTACTTTAGAATTCACGGTTAGCTCATCATTTATATTAAACATTATTTAACATTGTCTTAAGGAATTTGAACTATTATTATGTAGGGAAATTTTACCTACTATTGCAAAGCCCATAGGACGTTATAAAAGTACATCCTCTTTTAAAACTCTTGTCCACTTGGTTAAATATGCCCCAGTAGTGAAGATATGCTCCCATATATGTGAATGTGAGCGTGAATGTGTTTGTCTGCATGTCTGGCCTGCGATGTACTGGCAACGTGTCCAGAGTGTTTCTTCACCTTTTGCCCACTGGTATAGGTTATAGCACCTCCACCAGCTCAGATAATGAATGAAAGAACATCAGCATGTCATACATTAACAATGTGAAAAACATTCTCGTTAGTGCTTTTGCTATCACCCACTATAGCCTACTTCCAGCTTTTGCATATCCCAGGCTATAAGGAAATATGTCATGTTGCAGTAGACATTCTTCGTTACCAAGCCTGCTAGCTAGTGTTAGCAGTTAGCTGGTCAGCTAGTTTAATAGTCAAAGTAATTAAATTATAATCTTATCTAATTTAGGTATAGCTATCTCAGCTAAATTAATGTAACATAAAAACAACAGTTAAAGTTAATGTAGATAAAAGGTCATGCGTTTGTTATTTAATCATATACATGCTTTCCTGCTAAATGGAGTCTTAACCCTCTGCCATCTTGTTTAGACTTTTTGTTTTTCTCATCTCTCAAAAGAATATCACATAATATATGCATACCAGGCTGAGCTGATACCATAGAATTTACTTAGTTAGCATAAGTGTTACAGATATTATAAAGTTGAGCTGAAACTGTGACCGCTGAAAGAAATAATGTTATTAAAGTCAGCATGAAAAGGAAATCAATGCATTTTTCTGGTGTACTGTGATGTTAGAACCCTGTATTATGGAGGGTCTTGGAGCACACTCAGTGTCAGTAAATGAGGATATTACTAAACCTGAAATGAATCACTTCAGTGGATCTTTACCACATGTTTGAGAAAAGCAATCCCATCCAAACATATATATAAATTTGTATATACTTATATATTTATATATCGCACAGAAACAAGTTATTTTCATGAAAAGTGCATGCAGCCAAATGTTTGATGGACACCTCTCTTTACACTGTGTATGGGATGGAAGCATTCAGTAGAGGCCTGCTGAATAATGGAATGGTGTTTGACAGCACAATTGCGTCTTGAGTGAAAGAGGGCGGACCCCCAGCACAGGTGAAAGCCTCCGGGCTAGGCGATGGCCCTACAGTGCTGCAGGTGTGCTTAGGAAGGCCCCAGTACAGTGCTTAACCCTATCCTCCTGAGGATCGCAACATGCAAACTCAGGGAAATACATTCTTCTCATATCTTTGTTTTTCATCTACCATACATTTTCCCTCTGCAATGTTGTAAGTGAGCATAATATTTTATATTTTATTTGTTTTTTTATCTTACATATATCCTACATATTTTTAGTGTTTAGTGTACATTACAGTATAGTTGCATACACATGTATTTATATATATACACAAACTCCAACACTTTCTTTGGTAAAATTCAAATGCTAAGGTCTCTAGTTCATAGGATGAATAAGCTTATAAGAAATATATGCCAGTTATGTGATGCTTCACTAAGTACCTCTATGTAGTAATGAATGAAAAATCAGACATGCTTAGCTACACATACTGTAAGCTTTCAACTGTGCTTTGAAAAGACTGTAAGAAATCCAGAACTCAAAACAGACACTAGATGGCTGCAGATAATGGTGTAAAGCACTAATGAGGAGCCTGATCTAGTCTGCACTGTACTGCTCTGCACTGCATGTGACACACACTGCACCCTACCATACCTGTGCATACTAGTATTTCACACAGTACACCAGCCTATTACACTGAACACCAACTACATACTAGTCTACTCACTAGCCTACCACACACTTCACAAATAACACACTCACATCACTCTATTACATACTCTATACTGCCATACAGTACACCAGTCTACTGTACAGTACACCATCTGTCAAACACCACACTACCCTACTGCAGTTTATCATGCACTACACCAACCTACCACGAATTGCACATATACCAGACAATCACTCACTTCACAACCTGCCTTAGACTATGCCAGCCTACCACACAAACTACACAATCTTTTATACACTACACAGATATTACACCAGCTTACAACACACTAGTGTGCCTCACACACCACAAAAACTACAGTATCCTACATCATCCAATATCGACACAGTCCTAGGGTGTACATCACCCAACTACGCACTACACCAGTTTACAACTCACTGCAGCTCATTGATTCCATCCTATATTACAACATCCACATGCATTGCACACTTACCAACAAACCACATGGCCTAGCAGCTTACATCTACTATTCCAACCTACAGCATATTTTACTACTACTAATGCACACTTTATGCACCTCACACAATCTTTACAAGGTTGCCACACACAATACCAGCCTACCACTCACTACACCCACATACCACACAAAATGCTACTATACTGCATGCTTCACCAGCCTGCCACAAGCTATACAAGCCACTACACACCAACCTACACACAGTACCCAAGCCTACACACACTACGCACTAGGCCTTGGTAAATCCAGCTCCCACTGGAGCTTTATCAGGCCCTATAGCAGTTTGCAATGCCTCTCTCATCTCTGATATGAAACAATACCGAGGAAAAATGCACAATAAAGGGAAGGGGTCTATGCCAAGCACACCCCAGCTTTCTTAGACAGCGATAATTCATGTGAGGATGGAGTAAAACAATACTCGTGGAGAAAATGGGGATATTCATCTCTTTCTGCTGGTGGAGATTAAGCTATTTCACAATCAATAGAGCAGTCAGAATACATTTTTATTGGGTGCATTACACCGCAAATGAATTGTGGAGAGGAGTAAAGCCAATTGGATGCGTGATGGAATATCTACGGGCAACCCTTTGACAATTGGTTACATTTCCAGAACATGTAGATTAATGGCGTTCAGAGCGCTGCCAGATCTCAAACGTTTATTAGAGTCCATTATAGTGTGTTCACGGCCCTGGCTGGGGTGCAACAAAAACAATTGATTATCTTTAACCAGGGAGGATCTTAATCTCCCCATAGGAAGCTGAGAGAGTATTTTAAATATGTTCTGCCTCGCTCTGTAATATTTATCACCTTAAAATGCAATTCCAGCATTTATTTATGGTGTGTATTCCACTGCAGTGTGCATCGGGGGGAGGCAGACGCTTTATCAGGCCAAATTCAGACAGTCTTATTTAAACCGTTCTCTGCTATTTTGAATGGATGTGTGTGCAGTGGGATATCATGGTTTTTTCACTGTTTGAGCGATTGCAGTGTGCCACAGTGGCTGTAAATACAGTACATTTCTGTCTCTTCAGTCTTTTTATTTATTTTCCCTCTTAGCAATCTTTATAGTATGGATAAAGAAAGCCTTGTTGTAGGTAGGCCAAACATGGACTGAAAACACTGTATACACTAAATAACAACCATTTTCTTTTTTTTTTTCTTAGTGAACTTTCTTCCTTAAGAAAAATGCTTAAATCTTTGTGAAAATTCAAGAAGTATAAAATATTTTAGGACCTAGTAGGGAGTTTATCGCATAAATAAAATTAAATAAAATAACACACACACAAACTATGTTCCAGAACAGTACAATTCAAGAATTCAGAATTGAGAATATTGTGTTATTCCCAAATAAAACTCTTTAGTAAGACCACAAAGTTCTTGAATAAAATAAAACAAATGTATAAAAAATTTTTAGAAACAGGAGTCTAAACCATCCACATTTCACGAAAACATTTAAAGGGGGATTCAGTTAAACAGCTAAAATTCTTGCAGCATCTGTCCTCATAACAGGTGAATGAATAGCAGATTTCTGCTACAGGACCTATGAGCCATAAAGGTGGACATTAATGTTCTAGCAAGGTAAAATGCTAGAATGATGCTCTATGTGCCTCTGCTACTTATCTCCAACCTGCAAATGCAGATCTAATTCAGTTTCCTGTAATGCACTTACGTTTTACAGTATGTGCTGTCTGACCCAAACAACTTTTATTCTTTTTCTTTTTCCGGTGGCTAACGAAGGCTTTATTGAGATGGAACAGTTTAGCATAGAGCATGAACCACGTGCTAGGAAAGATATGGCCGTACCCTGGAGTAACATTTGTGTTCTCCAAAACCTCTCTCTCTCTCTCCTCTCTCTCTCTCTCTCTCTCTCTCTCTCTCTCTCTCTCTCTCTCTCTCTCTCTCTCCCTCTCCAACCGTTCCAGGAGCTGCGGTCGGGCCGGCTTGTTCCCGTGCCAGCCACCAATAACCATATTCCAGGAAAGAGCTCCACATGTTCAATTATATAATTACATCATCGCAGATTTAGACAGATGTCCCATAATACATTTCAAATGCAATCAGCCGCACTCGATCCCCACATAATGCGTTTTGGGGGAAGAGAAATGATCTCCGCCGAACATGAAACGGATCATATTTGTCATGTCGGTGCTTTGGGTCGACGCGCCGCCGTCGTCGTCCTCGCTGTTATTAGCGTTAGTTCGGATTTCCTGTGTCGCCCCATCCACCCCACCGCCACCACCCGCTACCCCCCTTCGCGCCAGCCTGTGCTGCTGGTGGCCCCCGTCTGCAAACGGATCCCACCGCCTCCGATATCACCGGGGACGCAGTCGCGCGTTTGCGCGTCTGAAAATTCACTTTTTGTTTATTTTTGTTGCCACATTTTATTTTTGTGCTATGGGGGGGTGGGGGGGGGGTGGGGGAGGGCACTGGCACAGGGTGGAGAACAGGGCCGGAGCCTTTGGCGCTGGCCGTTCCGAGCCTCCCGTTGTAGCACAGACGGCACTCGGATCCTTCGGGCTTTGAGCTCAATCCCGACAACTCGGGATGAGTGTTTGTTTATTTTAGCGGCAGAAAGTTGCAGCTCGGGCGCCGAGTGAAGCCAACGCCGCAGTTGTATTGGGACGAGAGAGGGGGGGACAGAGAGAGAGAGACAGAGAGAGAGAAAGGAGAGAGAGAGAGAGAGAGAGAGAGAGAGAGAGAGAGCTAGAAGAGAGAGAGAGAAAGGAGAGAGAGAGAGAGAGAAAGAAAG
>JBBPDA010000009.1:18981436-19000901 GCA_037974385.1 Arnoldichthys spilopterus
CATTTTGTGTTCAATTATGTTATCTTTGACTAATAGTTAATGGTTTTTGATGAGCAGAAACATTTAAGTGTGACAAATATGCAAAAAAATAAGAAATCAGGAAGGGGGCACATAGTTTTTCACATCACAGTATGTATAAGTCGTTTACATGATCAGTTTACAATTATCATGTAAAAATGATACAAAACCACACAAACATCAGGGACAAAAAAAATATATGAAAAATGTAGGATGTAAGCCCTTCATTTATTTCTGTCATACATCTGTGGAACACGTGGATTCTAAACCTTCAGTCAATACATTTTAATAAGTAATAAATAATAATAAACAAGTAACAAGTAGTAAATAGGCAATTATAAAAATTACATTTGGATATCATACCTAATTGACAGCAGTAACCAAAGTTTGAAGTTATTTAAGTTCTGTAAATATGTTTTCCCTTTTGTATCTAGGTCAGATGTTTTTTTCTCTGTCTGTGATAGGAAATCATGCTCACACACAAATAACATGTCTAGAAGTGAGAGGCAGTGGAGTTATGTCATTGGCCTGGGTGATATGATTTGTGTTTTAAACTTCTGGTATGCAAGCAGAGAAGTGTGGCTGTCGGTCGTGACTTGTGTTCGGTTGCATACAGCATCTCATGTTAGCCCTCATCATGTTAGCCGAGCCACTGGATCTGGCCAGACGAGCTGATGTATTCATTACAAACAAACGCACCTGGTTTTTAACACCACTTCCCACGATAGGGGACAAGATAATGGCTCAGGTTGGGATGCCTCGTGCTTGTCTGGCTAATTATAACATTTAAAAGGACAAAAGAGGATTGCATTGCTCAGGTGGAGGCCATGTCCATGTGCTTTGCTGCTTTTCTTCAATTTACATAATGAGGCTGTAAATTGAGACCAACTGAGCCACAGGGTCACGATCAAATCCATCTGCTCAAGTCCACTACCTGTACACTACAATTTCCCTCTTACCACAAATGTAGTTTATTTTGAAGCTAATATAGCTAACAGGTAACAGAAACTTATAGCCCACCTTTTATCATCATGCAAACTGCGTGCCTAAATAATTATTTTCACTCTTCAATCTTAAAACATTTAGCCCTAATTAAAAAAAAAACACATTTTAAATTCATATTTTACTTTCAGTTTCAACACTTCTCTTTGGTGGGTACATTAGCCCTTGTATACTTGTTAGCTATATTAGTCTCATTTCCAGTGCAAAACTAAAGAAGTCAATTTTAAACACCAGACATGTTAACTTTAAACCTTTGGTTTAAACCAATCACTGTTAAATTCAGTTGGTTTGTTGAGTAAAGTGATGTGGTAATCTCAAAGGTGAGCTAGAACTGCACTTTAAATCCATAATTATGTTGCAAAAGAAACATGCCATTGCTTGCTTCTTCCATTTCTACTCCCAATGCTGTGTAATGTTCGAAAGGGGTTTAAAAGGACTTCATGGTTTAAATCAGATTAAATGTGCTGTATTCAGCAACAGAAAACTTAAGACCGTGGGCGTAATGCTAAGTTATGTTTTATACGTTAATTGGTGCTTTTAAAGGATGTTTAGCCATTTGAAACTATAAATCCTCTATTTCAGAGGATAAGCATGTCATTATATGAGTGAGTGAATGCACTGTTGTGAAAAACAGCCTTCCACCATTACATTCAAAGCTCCCCGTTTTCTTTGCTATGCAATAGACTGTAGTTTTGCATATCTCTGCATGTTTTTCCAGGCCTTCAGATGCTCATCAGTGTCCTTAATCAAGTTGACAGCTTAGCTCTCTCATGGAAAGATAGCATTTATTATAGACGCTAGCGATACATATTGGCTGGGAGGGAGCTTGCGGTGCACACGCAACACCTTGTAATCACTTCTGTCTGGGCTTAAGTATCCTTCATGATCTATTGACTTCATCCTCAGTCAATAAATTATGCCCAGGTACGGCCGATGGAGAGCCAGAATGCTGGCTGTAAGCTTGCTTTCCTTCAAAGATATCAGAGCTATAGCGCTTGCTAAAGGCCTCTCTCTTTCTGATGGCTAGCCTGTCAGTGAAATAATATTAGTCTGACAAGGAAGTCTTTTGTGTAATTTTGCTTTTGTAGCTGCAAAGCATCTGGCAGGTTGCTGTTAGCATGTTAAGAACCAAAGTTTCCTCCCCCTTGTCTGTTCTTGTGTCTACACAGCTTACTCATGTGTCTTGTTGGGTCGTCTTAATTTTTTAAATAAAATAATGCAATCACTGGCAGTTTTTTTTGCTTATTTATGTTTCTGGCCCATGAGGTGACCCCTAAGCCTGACCCAGGGTCTGTTTTCAGCTGAGGGACTGAGAGGAATGGGATATATTTTCCTATACATTTTATGTTCCTATACAAGAAAGAAATGCAAAGTCCTTCTAAAAGACAATGTCTGAGTTTATCATTCTTTATTCTGGATCTATGCAAAGGGGCTTCATTGCAAGGAATCCCAGATTCCCTAAATCCCCAATTGAAAAATTGTGAACACCTACAATGCAGAATGTAGCATGGCCTGCACAGTGGCTTGATAACCAAGAAGTGAGGGACATAAATGTTTATTTATAGCAACACACAATTTCTACAGAAATGAATACAGCTTGTGCATTATGTAACTTTTAATTTTGACTTTCGCTTTTGCACCAGTTGATACTTTTTCTTTAGCTTGCTAATAGGAGCTCAAAGGTACTTTGCACTAAATAGCAGAGTACATGGTTACTGCCAAAATCATCACTGGTTTCTGCCAAACCCACTGACTAAAATCAAACACAAATCCTGTTATATCATATCCGCTTTCCACAAGTTCCTGCTTGTGATAAGTAATGTGTATTAGAAAGACTTATGAAAGTGATTGAATGCTTGGAGTAGCTAGCACTTACAGTTGTGCACTGTAATTTTGTTCTTCTGTATTGGGAAATTTAAGAATTTAGAAACTGAATGTGCCCAAGCTGCCGTAATAAAAATTGCATCATACTAATATGTGGTAATGAGCTTTATTGCTAAGCCAAAGAAGCATAATATGATCTGCTACTTACTATTGGCAAATGTCGAAATAGTAATTGCTCTGTTAATAGAATTGTGTAGGCATATAGGCATACAAGCTACATCTGGTGCAAAGCTACACTTTTATTTCTCAAGTCCATGTGCCTAAAGATCATGGACAATGACAGCGTGAAGACAGACTGATCCTTATTATCGTCAGGCATTTTATTTGTCAGTGTATAGAAAGCAAGGCTAATTAATTCCCACCAAATTAATAGCAGCCAGACCTACTGTAACATTCCACAAAACAATAGAGGAATCACAAGTGCATTATTGTTTTATTAATCATGCTTAAGACAATACAGGATAGGGCTAATTTTACTTTCTTTATCAAATAAATAGCAGCGAGGCAAAGCTCTCCAGGGAAGACAGGATTCTTTCATTTATTAGAGAATTACGGCTTTCATGCTAACTACACCAGACTCCCATGGCACATTGGGAGTTCTTATTGTCTTCTATTTGGTTTTTCTTTTTTAATAACTTGTGGGAAACATGCTTGTTCCCCTAGCTTTATGCTAATGTTTACTCTGGGATCAAATTAGCCTCCTGTTTATATTTTATTTGCCAGGGTCACAAAATGCAACTGTCTTACTTCATTAAGTTGCACATCAATTCTTCATTTGGCATGCATGCTCTCTATACAGTACTGGGTAGTACTGATTATGCGTTTCTACAGACCAAATTGTAGATCGACTTTTGTCAGTTCATTCCAGCTCTCAAAGTATCTAATCCTTAACTTCTGATTCCCAAATCATCTAATCCTTACCATCTAACTCTTAAACAGTCTAGTCTAGTTCAGTCTAGGAAAAATCAGGGTACATTTTACTACATGTTGTACTTGTATAACTATATATTTGACATATAAACCAATCTTAGATCTTACCTTCTGTTTCACAAAGTGTCTAGTCCTTACTGTCTGATTCTTAAAGCATCTAGTCTTTACTTTCCAACCCTTAAAGGGCCTAGTCTTTACCTTCTGATTCTCAAAACATATAGTCTTTACCTTTTGATTCTTAAAGATTCTAGTCCTTACCTTATGGTTTTTAAAGCTTCTAGTGTTTACTTTGCATTTTCACAAACTCTAAAAACATTGAAATTTTAATTGATATTGTAAGCTGTTATTTTGTAAAAGTAATGCATTCTCTATACAAAGGGTTTATTAACAGTCTGGATATATTCTATGCACATAAGCTTTACCTGATGTGGCTACAGTGGATGTTAAGCCATTGTAAAGTGTCACCTTCAATTAAGTCATATACAAAACATAATCCATTGTCAAGGATATCAACTTTTCGTTGAGCACCATACGGCGCGAGGATCGTAGTAGCACCAGAGCAGCATATGGCCTGTGTCGGAATGTCTCTAAAGTGCTACCATCTCTCTCTCTCTCTCTCTCTCTCTCTCTCTCTCTCTCTCTCTCTCTCTCTCTCTCTCTCTCTCTCTCTCTCTCTTTCACTGTCTCTCTCTCTCTTTTTCTCTCTCTCTCTCCCTCTCTCTCTCTATCTATCTCTCTATATATCTCTTCTCTCTTTCTCCCTCTTGCCTCCCTGTGGCCTGCATATGATAAAACCAATGATTTCTCTATGTTTCCAGTTTGTCTGCCACAACTCATGGTGACTGATCGGCCAAACCTGGAGGATTAATGGATATTTATATTTCATTACGTTTTTGGGCCTTGCAGTCGAATAATGTATCACTCGCAGATATTGAGACATATGTCAGCCCTATCCACTTACACATAATTCAGTTTGTCTTGAATGTGTTGATCAAATTTTATTAGGGACCTATATATCATCTAAAAAAAAGAAGAACGCTAATACAATACAGCCATCCGCATTCATCAATCGAGCTGTAATTCTGTTGAAAGCATTTGTTCCTTGGGTGCTGTGGCAGATGGAGAGAAGGATCCTCACAAAGTGAGTGAAGCAATGTAAATGATGCACACTGAGATGGATGTTAGGGAAAACAAACAATAGCATTTGTTACTTGTAAACTGTTGTACAGTACTTAAAGGCATGAAGACAGTGGCTCTCCGTCATGAACAGAATCTACACACACTCAGCACACTATTCTACAGTTGTGTAATATAATGGGATTTAAGTTACAGCAATATTTAGAGTTTATGATATTTAATTCTTTTTAATTTTGCAAGCATTTCAGTCCAGCTAATAATTAGTGATCACAATATTTATAGACAAAATTGGGCATATGTTTTTTTACCCAAGGCCTACTCACCCAGTGCCATATTTACTGCTGCATCAAGGTGTTGCTGATCATGCCTTAAGAAGGGAACACTTCTTTCTGTTCTGAAAACATTTTTGAGCCCAAACTACATATAAGCACTTAGGTAAGACTTTAAAACACATGGACATGTTGAAGAAGAAAATAACAACACAAAAGTGATCACATGCTGTTAGTTTATAAATACTGGTGTTAACAGAACCATGGGACTGATCACTGTAAGATTTCTGTGGTTCATGAATATGTCATGAATCTGATGCAGACATTTTTTAGGATAGTTCTCAAGAACAAATTTAAGAAAAACGTAAAATCGTAATAGCTCTTTCGTCTATTGTCATTAATGTAAGCTTTTCCCTAAACATGTATAGTGGAACCAAGTTCTTGTGTAATGCCAAATGTCTGACAATCCCTTTTCATCCTTCCACACTTACTAGTGGGCCATTTAAGGCATCATTCTGAGTGAAAGGACACAGCAATCTCATGTGACCACTGCTCACCATTCACCACCACCAATAAGCACTTCTTACTGTCAGCAGCGCACAAGGAGGCCAGGACAATGGTCACTGCTCTTTTGGCTGTGGGAGGAGCTAAGACAGTTGGTGCATCTGGTGTAAGCAAGTGTGTGTGTGTCTGGTCACAGTACACTTACCTCCTGGTGTTTCCAGTAATCAATACAGGCCTGAAATCACCTACTGCTATCCACCTCTGTTACTGCCTGTTTTGTCCCTTCATCAATAATGAATCATGTCCCCCCTTTCAAGTCTCCACACCACCGACTCTCTCTCTTTCTCCCCCTCTCTCAACCTCTCCACACACAACATTGAGTCTAACATTTCTATTGCATTTGCTAATCACTGATCAATAATTCAGAGGAGCAGTGTGCTGGTGAAGAACTTGCGCTTCCTGGAACATATGGCAGAAGGCTGGTGGCGTTCAGGTTACCACACCAATCCCCTTATCACAAAGGGCAGCCAGGGAAAACAAGTTGAATAAAGTTGTTCTTTTTTTTCTTGTTTCTTTTTTTTATGTTCACCAACAGAAGCTGACTTTTGTTTTCTTGCATGTTAACTAAGCGACAAGATGGTTATCACAGGAGGACCCTGTTCATTCCCTGTTTCTTTTCTTTAATTTTCTTTTCTGAAGCTTGGCACATTTGTGAGACACATTACAACATATAAATACAATATATATATATATATATAGTATTTATGTGTTGTAATGTGTCTATAATTGTTGCTCTTTGTCCATTTGTCATCAAGTGTAAATGACAGTTGTATTTTGATTATTATGAATATGATTAATAATAATATTTTTAATGTTGAGAAGTTTTCTTTGATTGAGAGCTATACAAATAAAAATAATAATATTGCTTCTTATTGCTTCATATGTCATCATGCAGAATGAAGTGAGCTGTTATTTTTTACTCTAATATCTTTGGGCAATGTGACATTACTCCTGTGAGTAATCTGGTCTATAGAGATCCATCTCTCAGTGCACTTGTGGCGCTTGGCCTGGCCCTGCGAGGGCCTGCAGGAGCAGCTGACCGGAGCATTGTGGCCTGGGCTCTTGGCTCAGAGAGGTTTCCATATGGGTGTCTCAGTAGGCATCTATCCCTGGTGAAGGATGACATCTCTCAAACCTGTTCGTGACCCACTGGGCGGCTGATGAATTGAACGTGTGTGCTGTAACATTTGCCTTGGATCAGACTCTCTTGCCTCTGGCCTTCCTCTCTGGATCTTCTTGTACAAAAATATTTTGCAGTTCACATGCACATAGAGCGTAATTGCAATGCACTGTATTCTAGACAGATATATAATGAATAGTATGTACAGTTGCAAATTATAAAAAAAGTATCAAATTCATTAATATAGAAATTTAATTATTTAATAGCATTAGAAACAGAAATAAAGATGCTCTGTCAGCACAGCATAATGCCCTAAATCCATAGTATAGTACTATAAGTATGTCAGTAAACTCTGAGTGCTTCCACCAGTCACAAAGCAACACAATATAGAGCAACCAGTTATGAGTTCAGGGGTCGTATAACAGAAGACATTAATCACAGACCTCCCCTGTTGTCTTCTTAATAAAATTAGCTGGTATGAAACAAAATCCCCTTTAATTTCATTTATTTGCTCCCCCACTTCTCTTCTGCTTAGGCTAAGTCTAATGAAGAGGCTTCTAACGACTTAATTTGGAAATAGTGTTAATTGGGTTTTGGTGCTGGGGCGGATGGGTTTCCCCACTTGGAGCCCAGCCCATGTTTTCTTTTCCCCTGCGCTGAAAAAGTGAGTGGCTGGGCGGCAGCGGTAGTGGTGGCAGAGACACTCTGTTAGCCCGAACTTTAATTAGATCTGGCACCCGCCTCACAATGATAAATGCCACTATGATGAATGGAAATGCAAATGCACATGAAGTGGCCCCCGCTGCCATGGCCCAATATCATTAACACTTTCCTGCTGTCAAATCTGTCATTGTCAGGAACGGGGAGGAGGAGGTTATGGGTAGGGGACGTCCAGCTAAAGTACAGCAATACCGCTCAAGAGCTAAAAGTCACAGAGAGCGCCAGGACAGGGGGATCCAAAAAGAAATCACTGGCCAAATACACTACACTTCAATTTACACTGCTCATCAAAAGTCTGGGACTGGAGGTAAGTGCTAATAAATTTACTCAAAGTATTAATCTTCACCAGTGATACAGTTTAACAAAACATGTGCAGCTCACTTTATTACCCCCCCTTTTTATAAATAAATAAATAAAATGCATATCACAAACAAAAATGTCTTCAGACTTCTAATGTGCAGTGTATAAGGAGTCTCAGTGACAGTCTCCCTGATAGTCTCCTGATAGTATATATCCATAATGGACAGTGGATGTTACTTTGTTACATACACCATAATAACTTTATAATGCTCAGGTATGAATAAGAAATGCTGTTCAGAGAAGGCAGATTGCGAGTATCAAATGATCTCACATTAATCAACCATATGATTGTACTTATTCTGCTGCTTCATTTAAGTAAACAAACAGATTGAATGAGTTTTTGTGTGAGTTAAAGCTATTACTACATTATTAAGCAATACTGCTGCTGACTTGTCTATGTAAATTGCTCCAATACACAAAATGCTTTTATCTTAATGAATAATCATGTGAAGGACCCAGGGCAATGTGACTGAAATGCTGCATGCGGTTTTCAGTTTTTCAGCACGAAGATGTACAGTGGTGCCATTCTCAATGCCTCATTTAGTGCTACTTTGCTAAGCAGCTCCTACAACATACTTGCTAAGAGACAACACAGGAGTTATCCTAACTGGCTTAGGTTTAGTGTCTGATTACACCAGGTCTGTGTGTGTAAAACACGTGTGTGTGTGTGTGTGTGTGTGTGTGTGTGTGTGTGTGTGTGTGTATGTGCCTGTGTGTTACTGCTTTTGGATGTAAATACAGCTGGAGGAATTAACTAAAATGATAATCTGCATGCTGTATAAAAACTGTGGGAATACATGCATGTGTGTGTACTTTTGTATATGCATACAGCCAAAGGTGTAATAAATTATATAGGCCAAGTGCTTACATGTGTGTGTAACTTGCATGCTAGACAGCTCCTCCTGTCTTTGCTCACATTAACTATAACCTTGCCATTGCCGTTCTGCAGGCTACGTTAGGCAGCAGCCACAACAACAAGGACAAATGTCACAAGTCGACAGCTCCTTTTCTTTTTCCGCAGCTAAATTATTTACACCCCAGTGTCCGACAAAGCTGCCCTGGCTCTACTGTTGTGTAAAATAAACCACTGATAGATTCCTAGCAGATTTTTTTTTTTGGGGGGGGTGGGGGGGGGGTTATGTTGGGCCAATTTAACATTTGACAAAGTGAAAAGAACATGCTTGACAAACAAGAACATGAATATGAATTATTATGAGTGATTCTCTTGCTCTTGCTGATTAACAAATTGTCTGTATAAATAACACTAAGGGAAACTGAAAATAATAATAAAAAAAGTTGATTGTGGGTACAATTAAAATGATACACTAAGATCAAGACTAAACCAGTGGCTCTGGCTTGTAAAACTGTCTGTACTTATTTTCATGGATTTGTTAATCCTAAGAAAAAAAAATTTATAAATTAAATTTAAAAATAGTTAAGCCAAGAAATGTTGGGAATAGAGTCACATCATATTCTCTGTAACATGCATCAGCCCACTTTCCAGTTGGGATGATGAAGATAGTGTTGCAATATTTATCAAGTGCAGAAAGAAAATTTTTCTTTGTTCTCTTTGTGTCCTATAGCTTCAGTTTACATTTTTAGCATTTTGTTCTCTATCTTAAAACTTTTTAACTGTGTCCTCTAACTTCAGTTAACACTTATTCTAACTGTGTCCTCTAGCTTTAATTTACATTTTTCTTATTTTTATTCATACAGTTTTTTTCAGTATTAATCAAAGCAGCTCTCTGTAGTATTTTTCTTAATAATTTTATTATGTCATGCTGTAAAATTACAGATATGAATGCATTTAAATGAGTAAACCATGCTTCTGCAGCTGCATTTTACAGGCAATACCATCAGTAACTTTCTCAGTATAAATCTCCCCCAGATAATTGCAGCGTTATTACTCTAGAACAGGTGTTTGCTGTCTAATAAAGCAGTTCCTCTGCTCGGACTAAACACTGCAAGAATATTGAGGCGTACCAACAATTACAGTGTTGTCAGTAGTCAGAAGAGGACTGCGGGTTACACTTGCTTTGGGGAACCTTGAATGTAATGTAATGAGAGCGCTTAATATCCAATCTCCTGCTGAGCTATTGTACACCAGGCCTTGTTGGAAAGGTTTCTAAACATGGAGGAACATGTAGTTGCTGATGATTTTGCTCACTGCTGGTAAGTGGTTCCCTCCGCAATTACTGGGGCCAGCTGGTCCTCCTGCCTTTGCCATGGTTTAATCATTGCCCCCAGAAGCAAGATACATAAATGAAAACTAACATAGAGACAAGGGTAGAGAAGAAGCTTCCTGGGGTTTTAAAATCTTAATAGTTTGGTTATGCTTGTTTGTTTGTGTCTGGGAAATCACATGTGCCCATGAGGACATGTTTGTTTTGACTGCATTTTTTCCCCTTTTCGTAAGGATTGTTAAGCGTGAAGTTAAGTGATGTGGGCGATTAGCGTAAGGTCACAGTAATGGCTAATGGCAAGAGTGCTACTTTCGCGTCGAGGCTATTTGCCACAGCCACCCTTCACAGCCAGACAATGAGCTCATCTAATAAGGGACCTTATTTGTAATCAAATCTGTCATTAACAATTCATCGGATCAAAAGTTCACCGGCCATTGTTGCTGTGTTAGGCAGAGCTCTGGGTCCCCTATGGGATGAATTTAAATTGGAGTGAGGGGGGTGGTGCTTATAAATTATTTCCGCCAGGCTACTCTACTTACCAGTGACTGTCCAGGAGGAGGTCACCACAATGACTAGCGGGAGAGCAGCTTAGTGTCACTCACAGTGTAACCCAATAACTGGCAGAACCTGGGCAGACAGGCCCAGCCTGGAGCTATACTAAGAGTGATGACTAACATATAATAAAGTGTTATGGAAACTATAAATTTGAAGACTAGTATCTACAGTAAATTCTTTTTGCTGCTTGCAGTCTGGTGTACAGACTGAACATGGGTGAAAATGTCTTTCAGAGTATAGATTTGGTCTGTGCAGTGTTTAAAAAAGGAATCTCACTACAATCAAAAGAAGGTAAAGAAGCTAAGATTAAAAAAGGCAGCCAGGAGTTAGTTATTGTTTTTTAGTCCTTTGTTTTTTAGTTTTTTAGTCCTTTAGTAAACATAAAAGTTGCCTTTGTCAAAAGTTTCAGGATTTGCAAACATAAGCAAACTCATTAGGATAATTTTTACACATCAACTGTTATTAGTCAAGACATGCACATATCTCAGAACATGCCCAAAGTTTAATTAAGCTCTGCTTTAAAAAGCTATAATATCATTATATTAAAGCTAAGGTGGAATTATGGAAGATCAGATAAGCATAAGACACATTCTCACCAGATGAGATGGAAACTGACATTTCAACATGTTTTAAGTATTTCTTTTGAGGTGGTTAGACAATCCACCTCACCTGAAGCCTCTGATGTATCGATGTGGGAAATCTTGAAAGCTTGCTTTTCATCGTCTCCTGCTTCACTGTGGTTATCAGCAATTTTCAAAAGAGAACATTGGCACATATGATCCAATTCTTTAACTGCATTAGTTTAGCTACTGCGAAGGATCCATTAGACAAACATCAAGCAGAGAGAGTCTAGCCACAAAATAATATGGAGGGGAAAAAAGTAGATAAAGATAAGTGGTGAGATGACATCTGACAAGAAACCCACTAACCTAATTCTTAACAGATTCTGTCTGTTTACATATTGTGATTATTTTGCTACATTTTTTTTCACTTTAGCCTGGCATGTGACATGCTTCAGAATATGGCCTCACAGATGTCTGTTTTCAGGTGAAACTAACCAGTCAACGAATACATTATGGGATAAACAAACAACTGCATGGTTCTGCTGGCACAAGACTTTCTAGCTTTGATGGTCCCATTTCCAGTGTGAATATTTCATAGGGCTGTCCTCTGAGACTTGCTGCACTGTATCCCGAGGTCATATGGCCTCCAGCTAAACACTGCCCAGCATGGAGGACTAGCAGCAGAGCTCAGCGCTTCAGTCAGATAGCCTCGGACATGTGGCACACTCAGCCCATTGGTAATGGCTTTCTGTCTGGGCCGGCTGGATAAATGTGAAGCAATGGATACAAATGTTAAAGGCATGTTGACAACTCTTCAGTGTCAAAATGCACTAGAGGGAAGTCGTGCAAGTCTGCAGTTGTTTGTTTAAAGGTTTTGCTTGTAAAGTCCATGTTGTACAAGGTCAGTATCACAAGTGAGTAAATCCATACTAAATGCCAATGCAGCATCAAAGCAGAATGGAGAAAGTTAATGAATTTTGATTGGCTAAAGCCAATAGATTGAAAGTCATTCTAAGAGCCAGCATGACTTTAGGTGGTCTGAAAGATTTTGGTGGCTTCCAGTCAAGTAAATGTCTCCCCTTCTCTGCTCTGATCTTTGATGTTGTGCTGCCTTAAGCTTGCCAAACAGATTGCTTCACTACATTTAGTGCTGTCGTCAGACTCATCCTCCTTTTGCGGTAGTGAGTGCCCTTTAGCTATGTACCAAGTCCCTGCACACAAGGTGTAAACATCTGGTCAGATGTTACAGCCTGGAAAAATGATTGCTACGGATGTGAAGGTGCCACAGGACCTTAGCTACAATGCTAAATTGCCATCTATTCTGCAACATTCCTCTTACCATCCTAGGCCTTGAAGGTAATGATTTGCTTTGAAAAGTTGCCAGGGAGGGCAGTGCTTTAGAAAAAGTGGCCATCCTAATGTCCCAACCAACCTCACGCCCATCAGGTGTGTTCTGATAGACCAGGGTGAGTGTGTCGCCCCGAGGACGCTTACAGACAGGGAGAGAAACACAGCTCAGCATGTTTGCTCCAAATCCAATTAGTCCTCCGGAGCTTTGAATCCAAAATTGGATTGGAGAAGTCCTAAAGCAATTAGGTTCCACTTGGAGTGGCAGGCTAAAGCCTGAGACACCTAAAACTGAAGCAGCATTGTGTTTTTATTCACTGAGAGTGACTCTATCTTGTCCTCAGTGGTGCGACTTTAAGGGAACAAATCCACTAATGTCCTACTGTACGACTTTTCAAGGCCCATTAGATAACCACATTGTTAGAGATCTCAAGTACCAACAGAGGGTAACTACACTATAATTGTTTGCTGTTTCTTTTCTTACTGTATATATGTATATATTTACTGTATATAAATATGTGTGAGGCCACATCCATAATAACACCAGCATCTCCTGTAAAATGAACCTGTCAAGATTTCTCTGATGGAGCTCAGTGCAGGATGCCAACACTTAAAATCACTTTATAATGGGAAAATATCTCTTAATTAGTAGGCCTACAGCACAGGAATATCATAGACGCCCCCTTTCTAGTATGGAAACAGAATGGAATTATTTTTGTTGATGGTTACGCATTATGTATATGGAGACATGCATGATTAAAAAGGCACGTCTCTACATTTTCTTTGCTAAAGTGCTTCCTTCTGTGAAGGAGTGATAAGCTCCTGACGTTGTCACACAGCTACAGCGAAGACAACAGCCAAGCGAGAGAGGCTGCTTTTCCTCCAGTGGCGCTGTCTCTCTGTCGCACTGTGGGGAAAAATCAATACGGTGAAGCACACAAAGGCCATGGCAAATGTTGCTTTAGCCATGCATACACAGGGCGCTTTAAATTCTAATGCCTTTGTTTCAGAGGCACCTGCAGGTCGACGCAACAGCCCCGGGCAGCTGTGCCAGGATGGTCCCCTCAGACTTTTCACTCTTTTTTTCTTTATCTGTCTTTGTTGAAACTAACTTTACTTTCTAAAGAGAATTGTTGGTCTATGTGTATAGACCTTCCTCTAAACATATAAATGTTCTGACCCAGTCATGTAGCCATCACAATTTGGTTCTTTTCAAGTGGTTCAGATCTATTTGCTTGCCCATTTTTCCTGCTTCTAACACATCAGCTTCAAGAACTATCTCCATACTGCAATTGTTACTGTAATGATATTTCTCATTGAACATTATCTGGACAGATATTTCTCAGTTTAGTCTGACTAAATATACTGACCAGCTTCATAGAAATATAATTGCCATCAGTCTTTGAGTTGCCTTTACATATTTGCAGAATTTTTCAACTTAAATTACTCAAGGTTAAACTGTGCTCCCAAATACACTATGTGTATGTTTGTTTACACCAGTGGCATAATATATTAAGTGTACTGTATTTAAAACACAAACATAATTAAAAACAGATTACATAAATAAGAATTACCATTGAATAAGGAAACACTTGTTTACTGGCCATTTTTAATGATCAACTAAAATGTAATAGAGACTGAGCATATTATTAAGTTATTGTAACTATCCATGAGTCATGAATGCAAAATGGCATCATACCAATGTAAAGGGTCCACCAAAGACATTAGGTGGCCAATACATCCTGCCATACCTAGACTGCCAGTAGTTACACATCTCAGGTCATACTACTGATCTTGCTTTTACCAAGGTTCACAGTGTTGGGTCAATGTGTGAGAAAAAGCTAAGCCTAAACTTTAAGGCTGTGATATGCTCCAGAGGTCTGACTGATTCATATCACGCTTATCAGTTTCAGTTTCTGTGAAGAGCTGAAACATTGCCACAGATGAAGATGGCTCGAGCACACTGACATTTCCAAAGCATTGGTACTGCAGGAAAAAAACGAGAAAACAATGAAGTAAGTGTAAGACCCATTACACATAAACAATATTGTGCATGCTGTATAACATCAGTGGAACTATATTAACACTTAATAATGCAGTGAAAGTATAGTGAAATAATGAAATAATTATTATTATATTATTATTATTACATAATTAATGACATCATGAATTACACTTTCTTTCAATTTTCATCCCAAATTACAGGTCTGAGTCTGCTGCCTTTTTTCAGTCTACATGTTTCAATGAGCATATGTAAGAAATGATTTAAAAAATACACTAAGCCTTTGTTATAACTTGTTATAACTGTGATGTCTGAGGGCTAAATTCATGTCATTCAAATGCACACCTCATACCTGAACATAACCTCCTATGGTCAGTTTCTAAGGCCTCACATAACACTTTGGAACTCCAGGTGGACTCTGCAGTTGTACCTGTAACTGACAGTGCATCCAAACTGAATAATTCCATTGTTCTTGGTTTTAGAGATGTTTCTTTTGGCCTACAGTATGATGATGTTGCAAAGTTCGCACCTGCACAGGTCAAAGCAAAGACAGAGTAGGCCACATGCATTCCTAAACAGAGGAGAGGCGCTGACCGCTGTGAGCATCATAAACCTCTCAGTTTGAGGATCAACTGAGCAGTAAATTAATTAATCATCGTTTTATGGCTCATCAAGCGCCAGGGCGAGGCGCACCGCAGGGGGGCCGTCCCAATTAGCCGGTGGAGGAGCCTGAGTGTTTTTGTTTAGGTAGGTGAGTGCTTGGGCTGTCAGGGGAGGCCCTGGTTTTGACAGGCTAATAAATATGTCATCCGTCCCGTGTCAGCAGCGGAATGCTGGCGCACCTGTATAAAGGAGGTGGGAAGCAGGGGGGTGGAGAAAGAGCACAGCGGGATGGACGGGGGCACTTGGAGATTTCTCCTTCCGCAGATGCATCCACTCTTAGTGGGGGGTGGTCGGGCTGCGTCCACAAATGACGTACATTAGCAGCAGGACTGGCGGTGACCTACACCTACCCTATCCTCAACTGCCCCATTCCCTTCGACTGATCTTCGGCTTCAGTAAGTAGGTGACACCTCTGCTGCCTTCACCTGAATACAGACGCAAATGACCCACATCCACCTCCCCATCTGCTTCTGCCAGGCCCAGCAGTCCTTAAAAAAATGGCAGAGTAGACTCTGAGGAAAAATGGATGGTGTTGTGGTGAATCTGTAATACATAAATATGCAATCTACACAAGTTCAGTTATACAGCAATAGCAACAACAACATTATGTTCCTAGACTAAAGGTACTGGTAAAGCTAACTGTTCAGTAACTACACTCTCAAAAGTACCCTTTAGTGTATTAACAATATCCATGAGAGGATATGCAAAAGGATATTTTTTTCTAAGGGGCTGCTAGTTACTGATCAGTTCATAGTTGTTATTAAATAATGTAATAATACTTGTAGGATATAAAAGTTACTAGAGAAAAGTAAATAATAAGCTTGGCATTCAAAAGATTAATCAAATAATGGTATTTTTAAGTTGTTTTCTCTAGCAAACCATTATAATAAATACTTCTGATGGTACTACTACCACTACTACCACCACTACTACCACCACCACTACTACTACTACTACTATTACTAATGCTGCAACCAATACTAGTAGTACCATTACTACTATTACAACCACTCCTGCAACTACTTTTACTACTACTACTATCATTAAAAACGACTACCACTACTAATAGTAAAAATAATATTTAGAGAGATGATGCTCATATTTACAGAGCATTACCCAAGCACATTTTTATTATATTTAGAGTTTACCTGGCAAGCAAACAAAGGCATATTTGCACTGGTTCTAAAGTTTTTTTTATTAAATTTGAATTCAATTTAATTAAAAAATAAAATGTCTAATATTATGTGTTCACATTAAATGATTGGAATGCCAGATGATTTGTCTCGCTGACAACATAAGACCAATGATGCAATGCATGGAACAAATATCTTACAAAAATCTAATTTCTCCATTTCCGGGGAGGAAAACTGTCCCAGAACATGAATATTAGAATATGCTCTAATTCTCATTTCTAAAATAACAAACCCTCAACAAACCAAATGTTCTTAAATAGATATTTCTGTATAGTTCCAGGACCAAAGAAAGTGAGAGAGTTAGCTGAAAAAAAGCTTTCGGAGAGAAAAAAAGGAGGTGGCAGCAGTGAGGGAAATGTGGTGTGACCTGCTCTTGTGCTCTGGCTGTCTGCTGGAACTGGATGGAAGAAAGCACGACACACACACACAAAAAGGGCCATATCATCTCTGCTGTGTAGGCTGAAACTGGCAGGCGAGCTAAGCTGGCCAAAGCCTCTAAAAGCCTTAACATTGTCACTACAAATTTCTGTGCTCATGACAGAAAATGACATTGTGTGCTGCAGCCAGAAGGAACCTGGAGCCATGCTACAGGCGTTGAGGGATAAGCAGATGTTGCAGCCTGAGGTGGGGTCGGATTGTTTGCTTCTCCAATGTGCCTGGAGGGGGGTGGGAGGGGGGAGCTGGGACCTGCAAAAGCATGTGGAGCGAGAGCCAAAGCAACAAAAAGGTAACCTTGCCTGGAGTCCCCTCCACTGGAGTGTCTGCTCTTACAATATTCCCCTTCGTGTCTCTGGTGTTCAGCTGGCCAGAGCACATCTTTGCCAAGTTCTGTCATATTGCTTTTAGACATCCTTGATTGATCTACCCAACGATGGAAATGGGGACGTGAATGTCTTCAGGCTTCTAAAGAAAAATCATGTGTTACTGTTGGTAATTAAATTCATAGTTTGGCAAAAAAAGAAAAAAAAACATCAAACTTGCACAATTTCCCCCTATCCAGAAATGAGTAAAGCAGCCAAGACATGTTCAATGTCTAATGTTTTAGATCGGAGTGCTAGAGTTACAATGCTAATTTGGCTACTATGCAATACAAGCACTGCTATTGTATAAGTTGCATGATTAAATCATCACACACTTGTCTTAAACTATGTGCAGATGTTAAGTAGACAACTGAAGTAGACTTGCTTATGTGGATTCTGACACTGTGTGACAGCTAAATATGAATGATATCTGACTTTTAGATAGCTATTACTGCTTTTTATAGCTGATATCTTTGTCTGCCACTGACTACATTTGAGACAAAGCAAAAATTCAATGCATTTTAGGGAGCTTTTGCTTTAGAAAGCAATACTATTGCATATTACATGGAAAGATTATGCACCAACTGACATTCCTAATCTGAAAACATTTCTTAAGAACTGTCTTTTTTTCACAGTTTTATGATTTTAGTAAACTGAAACATAAGCACTGACTAGCCAAAACTGTTGCTATTTTGATTACACTTTTTTTGATGATGCATTATACATTATCTACACTAAATGTTGCCCTTCTAGAGTGAGTCATTGAACTTGATTGTTATATACATTACCGGTCAAACGTTTTAGAACCCCAAAGTTTTTTTTCAGTTTTTACTGCTAATTCAAGCAGTATGAATACAATTGTGTGGTAAACTGTAATTTACAGTCATAAACCTAAATGGTAAACTGCCAAAAAAAACTAATCATGTATATTTCATGGTAAACAGGTATTTTTCAGGAATTAAAAACCTGGATAACTTACAGCTTTTCTGAAATATACGCAATAAATGAAACCCTAAAAGTTAGTGGAAAGAATATCTAAACATGACCCAGCCTTTGTGGCTTTACTTTCACCACTTTCTGTCCAGTTCATCCCAAACCATACCAGCTTGTAAGAGCTAAAGTCTGGAGACTGTGCTGCTCTTCTATTACCTATATCTACTGCTGAGTTATTTTCTTCAAACGTTGTAGCTCGTTATCTTACTGTGTTTGTTTCTTACCATTTCTTCTCAATTCTGAGAATGATATACAGTACTACTTCCTGCAGTACAGTACTTTGTAGGTTATCAGCAAAAGTTGAGGCTTTATTTACTTCCATTGCTGCAAAAAAGCTGTAAGTTCACCAGGTTTTTAATGTTTAGGGAAAAGCATATTATCTATAGATGTTTGGACCTTTTATTTAACGTTTTATTTATGATGTATATATTTATTGGAGCTACTTATCTGTGTACAATTCAAGGTTATTCACTATAACTAAACTGCTTTAATTACCAGTAAAAACTGGAAAAACAGGGTGTTTTAAAACTTTTGACTGGTAATGTCAATGATGATGATGATGTACTTCTTCGTCTTTAGTGAGCATCTAGTTAAAATGCTTAGTAAATAATAAGTGAAGCATAATGGGTTTGGTATCCATTGCAGGGAAGCCCCATCACTTGAAGATCTAGTCTAGCCCTATGCCCAATATATAAGCTGCCTATATAATGTTCTGCGGTAGCTAAACGGCATGGCTTATTAGGGAACCTCCTGGTTTCCCTCTGGTGACAGTGGATTTAATGTACGAGGGAAGGTTCAAGGTCTAGCTCACAGCTGCACCGTGAACTTCTTTAGCCTGCCCTGACAATTGACCCACTATTGCCCTACAGGGACCACCCATTTGAGGGGTCACAGAGCAGATTGGTCTTCTCACCCATCAATCATAGATCCTCTCTACTACCGCACCCTCCGGACCCTTCCGCGTGTGTGTGCGATATGACAGGAAGGCCGTAGCAGTAAAGGGACACATGTCCCCCCAGGTCTACGATAAGAACCTAAATCTCTTGAAGCCTCAAACCAGGACCAGCCAAGCAGTTTCTCTCACTGTCACAGTCACAGGGGAAAGCACAGCAGCATGCCCATGCTTAAACAAAATTACAAGGTGGTTTGATAGATGCATACA
>JBBPDA010000009.1:19001265-19017944 GCA_037974385.1 Arnoldichthys spilopterus
TTTTAGCAAATGGCTGCAATATGACAAAGAGTGAAAAAGTGAAGGGGGTCTGAATACTTTCCGAACCCACTGTATATATATGCTTTCACCCATGTATCTCAACTTAGTATGATTTCAACCCATTTTGGTTTTGAAAACATTACCATTTTCATTTTCTATTTTCTATCTGAAACAGTTGTTTGCTTTTAAAGGAATGTTTAACAAGACAATTGTTCATATTAATACTGTTATTTTTACCTGTTTTGGGGTTGTTATAATATTTTATATTATAAAGTGAATATATATTTATATATACACATATATGTTGTCAAATGGTATTAGCTATTTGTTGTCCAGAAAATCACAAAATGTGTTCTGTCTCTTTGAGTAAATATGCTCTGTGTTCTTTAATCGCAAAATTTTGCTCCAAGGCACTGCTGTCAATACTGTCTTGATAGAATTGTTTCAGCAGCTCCTTTTGCTCTCTGAACAAGTTGTTTCTGTGAATAGGTTGGCACTTAATAGTTTAATTAAGTTAGTCAGGGTTAAAGACCATGTTGGAAATGTTACACGCTTTAACAGAGATAGCTACAATTATTCCTGACAGACTTGATTGATGTGTGTTTGAGCCACAAAGAAAGCCTTGTCTGACAGCTGACTAATTGCATATTTTTCATTTCCAGCAGTAACACTGAGATGTCTTTTGCTTCTCACTTTGCTCAGGACTTCCCCCATCTGACTGACAGTTAGGGAAGAAAGTAGGGTGGAAACCATCTCCCTCCACATCCTTTTCATGCTTTTATTACTGCCTTGAGAATTTCTGAAAAAGAAAGAAAGTCAGTAAAAAAAATGTATCTGTGCCATCTGGGCCCTATCTCTTTATCAAATATCCTACAGGAGTTTACAGGTGGGAGGTTATCAAATCAGGAGTATGAGGCAATGTTAGACACAGTCAAACTATCCGAATACCCCAAGTAGTGATTTGTCAGAATTAATTGTGGTCAAAAATGCTATTAATAACTTTCATGTTGGGGGGGGTTTGCTCTGTGAAGCCTTTTTGTGTCCCGATTCCCCTCTGATCCCTCATTCTCGTAAAGAAAACTCAGAATTCCCCCTGTAGGCATGCAGGCAGGAAGCTTGATAAATCACGGCCCAGGTGCTACTACAATTTGTCAAAGTCACTCACACTGGCCGGCGTTAACCTATCTGTCAAAGCTTCGATCCCACGAGCAGACTTGGATGTTTTCGCTCATGTGCTTACTCATATTCCTTCTTTGCTGAAACCGTGTTTTGACATTGCTAAATGAGAGGCCTTGGGTGATTAAGAGGCGGGTGAGCACAGGCCTCTTCTGAAGGCATAGCAGCTCCTGCACAAGTCATTAAAGTGTCATACAAAGGGAGCTTGGCAAGAGTTATTTGGACTGGTCGTGACCACGGGCTATTTTTGATGGAGAGACTCTGTATTGAGCCTGACACCGGGTGGCAACATCTTCTTGATCGCTTCATGGTTTTAAGCCAAAGAGAACCCCCTTATATATGTTTTCTTTTGTCTTTTGTAGTAATCGGTTACAGTGATCCACTCAACACTGACAATGTGCCTTGATGCAAACCAATAAAACAAGTTGCTCAACTCAAGACAGCAGGTGACTGGTATGCACAAGCCAACAAAATGCCTTCATAATTTACAATCAAAGCTCTTATCCTGAGCATATTTATTTGACAGATTTGAATGAACTTGTTCTTAGAAGAAATGCCTAGCAGGAGCTTCATTCTGACCCAGATGAAACCTGTTACAACCTGAAAAATAAAGCACACTTATTCATGAATAAGTATTTGGTTCTTTTCTGTTAATATCAGATTACTGTTGTGAAACATGATAATATGATGATCAGCCCAGGCTCCTGGGTGGACCGGTAGTTCGATCCCTGATGGTGCAAGGGAGCATAATTGGCCTTGTTCTCCGAGTGGGAAGAATTGCTCCTCCTTCTCTCCTTCACTGCAATGGTAGCCAGCAGAAATGTCTGTGGAAGTCAATCAGTGCTCTCCTCCAAGCACATCACACGGTCCAATGCTTTAGTAGTAGCTAGACCTAAACATGACATGTGGGTGGAACTGAAGATGACCAGAATCAGAAAAAAAATTATAATCACCCCAACAGTTTCTGTATGAATATTTTGTACATTTTTGGCGTAATATCAATGTACACATTTTTCTTCTTAGCCCAAATGTAGTCAATCATTACATCACAACATGTATGGTGTCTTTGGTTTTGTACCAGACCAACAAAGCGAACTTCCAGATATCCAGTAATGGAGGTTATCCCACTTAAGTGTCTTTAATTAACACTTTAAAAATACACTCAACAGCAATGTAATTACTGGTCATGTATTCACTATTACAGCCAGATTACAGTTATACAGATTATGTAAATACAAATGTTTATAAACTTAATTTCTTATTTAAGTTACATGTCTTTACATGAAAAACTTGTGTAATTACGTGCTTTGCTTACAAGGTTAATGACACTAAATGGGACCACCAGGTAGCATTGTCAAAACTTCATGCCAAAATCATTGTACTCTTTGTCAAATCAAGCTGAGTTGTTAAGAAATGGAAAATTGATTTGTTTATGTCATTTCATGTAATTTATTAAATTTTACTATGTACTGTTTATATGGTAGAAATGACAATAAAACCTATTACTTACCTACCTACTACCTTCAGACACCTGAAGATAACTTGGAGTCATTTGGAGAATTTATGTTTAATCATGAAGGATACACAGTCTAAAAACTGTCTAATGGCAGTTCACATCATATTGTCTTTGAACAGTGACAATACGTTGCAAAAGATCTGTACAAAGATAAAATTAAAATGCCAAACAATAAAAAGAAGTTGGGAGTGTGTGGAACTATGATAATGGTGAAAGCTTTTTTGGTTTTTTTTCACTTATACACTGTCCAGTGTGATGCGATAATTCACCATTCTCTTTAGATCTTTTTTCTGGTCTTTTGCAACCGTATGCCATATCTTTTTTGGAACTGGTCCCCCACACTTCATTTGTAGCGCCTGGGAACATGTACACATGTTCAGTCACACACACAAACACACACACACACACACACATACATTCAGTATCTCCCCAAAACACTCAATCACTCAAAAGCCGTTTTCCATAGTTCCACATCAAAGCTTCGACCATGTTTTTTTTTCTCTCTCATTTCTTTTTTTTCCTCTATTTGGACTAGAGAGGCAGCTGAGGGAAGAACAAGGCTTCGCTAAGTGGCATCAGGCTGCTTAATGCATGCCTGCAGACACTCTTTGGCTAGTTTCGGGCCTGCACGTTATCAGGGGGAGCCTGCAGATCCCCCTCCCCAAACACTAATTCCCTGCCTGGGCAGGAAGAGCCTGCAAGTTCAGGGCAATGGATTTTGCACAACGCCTTTTTCGCAGGCTCGGATCTGCATTGCAAAGCATGTGCGCCTGTACAGTAATTGACGGTAGAGAACACAGAGTGGGCTGGCACGCTCGTCCGTGTTCGGGGGCCTTCTCGTGCCGGCCGCCTCTGGAAGTGCCTAAAATTAAGAGCGTGAGCACTGTGTACTGAGTGGATTTGTCCACCAAAAAAAGCCACCCAAAACAGTCTCAGCATAAGAATGTTGCTGTAATATAACAGAAATTACGAAACATGTTCCTTTTCTGAGCACATTTTATTTATTTATTTTTTTTATTTGCCTCCTGTATCACAACCCGTGCCCTGTTTTTTCCCCAACCCTGACGGATGATCTTTCAGGAACCAGCAAGAGTGAATAAAACATGAAGACTTTTTCATGAAAATGTTTCAATTTGTTTATTTTTTATTCTTCTTTTTTCTTCAGTTTAATCATAGAGGGATGTAATATATCTCTTTACTGTCACACAATGAGGTAACTACTCTGGTGTGGGTGGTGAATGCCCACACACACCTCCTTCAATGCATATGAAGCATGTTGCCACATCTCCTCAAGCTGCTCACACAATGTTGAGCACAGAAGGAGACTGTTAAGTGATTGCCTTTACCTTGCCACCATGCAGATGCCCAAGCCAGAGAAGGCACTGACCTGAATGCCAGCTGCTGAGCACTTCTGTCATGTGGAGCTATGCTTTTACTTGGTGCCCCTTGAGGAAGGCACTGCATCATGATTCAAATAATGCTAATCAACTTAACTAAAAATTATTGTACTAAAGGTACAATAATCAAACATGCTCACTTTTCAGTTCAAAAGAGATGCCTGTTTTCACTGATTTGGCCATTTTCATTAGCACCATTATCATTATAGGTCTACCTTATAGGTGTTCATAGAGAGAACGTAGCCCTTCTGTTTGTTAGCTGCCCTCTACCCCATTCATTATTGGTCACTTTCTGACTACAGGACCACTACTGACCAGATATCATCAAAAAGATGGAGCATTCTCAACCAAGCTATGACAATGGCATGGTAGGGGCATGACTGTGAGAGGTTCTGGTATGAGTCTATAATGTACAAGGTCCATCAACCAAATGTATCCAGCCAAGAGTGGCTTTTTGGTCATAAAATGACCTTTGATGAAAGACTAGAGGTTCCCTAACTCAAATTGAGTACTAGCACTAGCACAAGGCTGCAGTGTTAAACTGCACACCAGCAGGGTGGAGCTACAAGATGTGGGTTTCTAAAAAAAAAGTGCACAGTGTGCATATGTCATATATTGTGAATACTGTTTTCCCTCATGTGTGCTACACTTGAGAAAAAAACGCATCATCTCTCTCCTTCTCTTAATGTGCTCTGACAATGGATGAAGATTTAATTTACACCTAATCAGATCAAGTAAGACATGCCCAATTGCTTCAGCCAGTGTCTGCAGTTTTAGAATGGGTTTTGCCATGAGACTAATTCCCAAAAGTCCTGGACTCACATCTCATAAATCTTGGGAACTCGCCACCATTTTCCTTTCAGACATCACCAGGTGTATTAAAATTTTAAAGGAATATACCCAGTATTATACAGTGCTGCATGGTCAGATGAAGTTTATGTATTATGTAGCCAAATGGGAATGTGTCACATACCGTGAACACTAAGCTAAACTAAGTTAGACCTTAAATTGGTTAGTTCATTTGAATTTATGCACTGCATTCCTGCAGAATCCAGTGTCACCATTTTACAGGTGTTTATTTTGGTACGTGCCACAATTTTTATTATTACAATATTGGCAATAACAAAAAAAAAGCAGTAGAAATGTGTATGATATTTTGGTCAATATTGTGCACCACTTTAGCTCTAACAGTAGCAGTATTAAACAATAATTACTTCTTGGAAGCTTTGGATAAAAGTGTCAGCCAAATAAATAAATGTAAATGTAATAGTCAACAGAAAAGCCTCTTAACCTCACCGTTGTTGTTTTTTCTTTCTGTGTGGAGTGCTTTCATATTCTCAAACCTAAACCTCAGCAACAAAACTTGTCATCCTCTTTTAATGTTTCTAATAAACAACAGCGAAAAACCAATATAGAAACAGACATATCACTATGTTGTGTGTCTTTATAGCGTACACTTATATAGTGAAATTAATTTGATGAAAAGCTGCATGGAGGCCACAAAGTCTGAAATGCTTGAACATGTTACTTTGCTAATACTCTACTTTGCCTTAATTTCTCTCAATACTCAAGGCTGCAATCAAAGTTTAGCTATACACAGACATTACTTTTTATAGCTATATGGTCTATAGAAATGCTGATCTACAATCCATTACTGTGACAAAAAACAAAGGAATAAATACAGAGGAATATATTTCAAGTTCAGTCCTCTTTAGCCCTGGCTGTTTGCAGCAATAAAAATGTGTTCATTTTTATAGCTTGTATTAGGTCACACTGCCACCACATTAACAGGTTTGCACCTACATATGGTTTAAGTGGGTTGAGGTAAGTTTTGGTGATGTATTTTTTGTAAAATAATCTGTGACTATTGATGTCTAGTGTTTGTTAGCAATGTTTGTTTGCCAGGTCCAGTTCTAGACTGAAAAAGCAACACCTGGAGTCTGAACACATCTTGGATGATCAACGGCATCTATGGTAAACTGGGAATTGTGAATATTTGATTGTTTCTGTTTAACCCCCTTAAATGTGGTCATTTTTAACCAGCTGCTTTAGTGAATTATAATTGTTATACAATTACAGTTATACATGTGGTGACTTCACTTTTGCTTGTTGTAAATTTGCACAGCTTCCTTGCTCTTGTAAGCACTTAACTAGTGTCATGCAATAAAAATGTGTTAATTACTTTATGAGGCTGCCACATTATAGCTAACAAACAGAGACTTTTCTGTTCATTATAGCCATTAAATAGCTATCGTTGTCCATTGTAGTAAATAATCTTATGTGACATCTTATACAGAGAGAAAAATGAAGAAGACAAGGCACAGAGGGAGGACTAAATCAGCAACTATCTTTTGGACTTGAAAAATACTTTAACTGCATCTTCTGATACACAATATGGTGCTTGTAGCACTAGTTTGTTGTGTTTCTGCAATACAACACACTTAAAAATGAAGCAATCATACTACTGAAATGTGATAAAAGGTAGAGGCCAAAACGGCTTGAGGTGTCTTTCCAAATGTCTGTGCATGGACCTGATTTTGGGCACACCTTCAACAGCAGAGTAGATTTCACTTACTTCTGAAAGCATGCCTGCACTCGCAGTAAAACGGGTTCATTTTTCCCAAACAGGCCTGAGTTTCACCACTCAGGTAAAAATGAATTGACAAGTTTTTAATTAAAGTTTCCCCTACTCTGCGCAGGCTGCCCTGGGAGCATGCGCCTCCTCGTGTGTGGCCCCCTCTCCAGTCAGATTCAAACAGAGGAAAGAGTTTTATTTTCCCCTTTTAAAAAAAATCCCTTGTAGACAAATTTTTGTTATACAATCTGTTTAGTTCTCTGTTTGGGCATCTGCCTGGGCTTGGGAGGAAATTGTCACGTACGTCTTGGTGTTTATGGCAATAATTAAACACATCTGCTGTTAAAGGGACAGGGCATGGGGAAACTCCAGGAAGGGGCTTTGTGGGTATCCCAAGGGCCACTGGCAGTTGGGTGTGTTGCTGTTGTGCATGTGTGTGTGCATGTATGCTGGTGTGGGGATTAGTTGAAACAGGTGTGACGTATCAAGCCAAGGACACAGAAGTCCACAGACGTAAACACACTCATACAGCACAGAAGAGAACATGCTTGCGAATGAGGTTGGCCTTGCGATGAACATGACGGCTCTTGCTTAATAGACCCTGGACTGATCAGTGCATTAACGCGTGCTGTGCTTTGACCCACGGCTTGTAAACCGAGCGGAGCGTCTCTCTCCGCTTCTTCATTCTGGCCTCTCTGACCCCACTAACTGGCCCTGGGGAGGCGCCAGAGCACATGGCTCTCTCACGCAGCTTCCCTAGGAGGCTCCAGAGTGAGGGGCTGAAATCCTAGACTTTCAACCATAACTCCACTCTCCCCAATTCAGCTGTGCTGCTCATTCATGCGGCTGTTTCAGAAAACAAGAACATGCCCAAGTTCACTTGCAGCTATGGTACAGAGGGGGCAGCACAAGACAAGGCTTGAGTCTGAAGCTGGGAGGTAATCATAAGTACTGCCAAAATGGCAGTGTTCAACACTTTTACACCTTCAAAAACTAGGACGTTCCTATGAAATACTTATTGAACCCCATCAATCCTAGGGTTTATTTACTAGTATTAAGATAATCAGCAACTTCTATGAAAATAATATGTGTGTTCTCTAGTTATGAGAGTGAAGACAAGACTCATATAAAGACCAGTAGTGCATAACTAATATAATGCATAAATAATAATGTAATATTTAATTTAATGCCACAAAAGTTTATTGTATGTCTACATTCTAAGCATATAATTTGTTAACAGCACAAAAGCAATGTGATCAAAGGAGTAATGCAAATCAGACCAACCAATGGGAAGATAAAGTTCCTCCTGTCACTCTTTACTATCTGTTACTCGCAAAACCCCTCACATGGTGTATGAATTACATGGAGTTGGACTGGCTATTTAAAGTAGATCTAGAAACGTATGCACATAAACAGGGTTGTCATAGTCTGAATATATTTGTGCTGACCTGCAGGGATTTTTGCATCGGTGCTATCAATTGTTTCTCATAGATCCTATGCTTCCTTTGTTTCTGGCCTAAAAAAGCACTGCAAAGCTGGGCCGTGAGCCACCACAGTATGGAAATAGGCAAAAAAAAGCTGAGGATGGAGACTGGGATTTTGACAGGAAAGCTCTTTCAACAGGAAGATCTACTCATGAGAGAGAAAGACAGATAGAGAGAAAGAGAGAGGGAGAGAGATGTCTAGTTCAGTTGAGAATCTAAGCATTGCTATCCCACCATATACACTCCGCATAAAGAATCTGCAGTCAGGTGCACTTGCCTAACACGGCAGCACCATCAGCAAGTCAACCACCATTAACTTTAAGCCGTAAGCTCCATTCCGCCCTATGGCAGATTACTCTTAGGGTACTCTCCATGCACACACTCTCGCTCTCCTGCCCCTTCATATCCCTTTTAAGCGAATACACCCACCTGCACCTCCCTCTCAGAGCAAAACACGACTCATGTCCAGATCATCCACAATAGATCATATAATCCTCTTCCCTTCAATATGCAGCTAAATGTGCCCATGCACTCCAAAATAAACAAGCATAGCCACATAGTTCTTCGTTCTTCATCATTTCTCTGTAGCAAGACTGCCTTTCTCTTACTGTTAGGCTGCACAGGAAAAGTTGCAAAGCTCAGGCCTGATTCTGATTGAATAAGACTGATCACTCATCTCTTCTTCAACTGTGCCCATAGTAGCAGCAGCAGAGAGAGAGAGAGAAAGAGAAAGAGAGAGAGACAGCAGTGCACAATGCTGCTCAAGATCAATTGTGTAATTGCGCACATAGGCTGCACTTTATCTGTTCATTACTATACAAATTTTATTCTACTTGGTATAGTGACTAATTAACTGATCAAAGTCAAAGTTTCCATATCTGGGTCCATGCTTTAATTCTTAATATTTAAATAATGGAGGTTGACAAAGTTGTGGTAATTAGCAAACATTTTAATAGGAGAAACTAAATCATTTATAGTAGATGCTGAATAATAAGCCATAAAGTTAATAACTGGATAATAATCCTACGGTTTAAAGGGTTAAATTGCTGCTTTACTCTCTTCACACACACACACACACACACACATACACACCCACACACACACACACACGCATGCACACACACACACACATATATAAGGTTTTCTGCCTTTATGTTTGAATTATAATTCTTAAAATTCTTCATATCTTGAATTCAGATTTTCTGTCTTAGAAAGGGTTGAAGGAGGAGATGGGGGCTGTATAATTAAGCAGCAGAATTATGCTGAGTCTTTGCTGCAGACTGGCTCTCACTTGTCTTTCTCCACCTCATCACCAGCCAAGAGCCACCAAACAGCTGGCCTGAATCGCTGAGTGCTCTTAATGAATTGGAGGCCTGGGCATGAGCGCAGGGTGATTAAATGAAAAGGGACTAATATTCCTGGGTGGATTTGACTGAGGCATGAACATCCTGAAAAGCGCACTTCCACTCAGAGGGATGCCACTAGAGAGCGAGAGAGAGATAGAAAGAGAAAGAGAGAGCAATTGGGTGAGAGAAAGAGAGTAAACTGAGGGGCAAAGTGGAAGAGAGAGAAGAGAATTTTTACCCAAGGGGATTGCCTTTAATTTGGGCCACTGAGCGGGGGGTTGAGTGGTTAGTGAGACAGAGGGGCACTTTGTTTTCAACCTCTCAAAAGCGGGAGTCCCACTGTTGCGGTCATGCTAGTGAAAACAGCAAGGATCCTACATGGCTGTTTTCTTGTTCTCTTGTCAAAGGATTAACATTGCCGTGTTGGCCAAAGCCTAATGTGAGTGGCTGTGTGTTCTGAAAGTGCGAGGGTGTGTGTGTTGAAGTGTGTGTGGGTGAAACAGAGTTGGGTACATGAGGGGGTCTGTTTTTTTGCACACTGCTGTCTTATAGACAGGCAACCAGTGTGGTTAGCACTTTTAGCACTTAAATTACTTTTTTTCTTGTTTCACACAGTGTATATATAACTCTTCAAAACCTGTAAAACTGTTTGTTAATTTATTTTACCCAATTAAGAACAGTAATCAAAACACGAATAAAGATTTAACACACTGTTTTTTAATATTAAAATTTTTATTAATTTATTTATTTAATAACATTCATCAATGTTAAAGAAATCCCCAAAGCTAAGATCCTCAGTTTGTTCTTGCATCATGTCTACTTATCATGAAAATAAATAATAATTAAAAACAAAAAGTGTGATTAAACGCACTCACTCTTAAACACGGTAAGCTGAACACTATTATAATTCACCACTGTGCAAAGATCCTTGAGTTAATAAGACACGGTTCTTTAAAGTGGTGTTTCGCAGGGAATTGAAGTGCACACTTTCCCTTATCGTTATTGTTATTAGTGGCCAGTGTGTGCTTAATGAGATATGCAGATTAACCTTTTTGAAGTGCTACATCGTTTCTTAATTGTGTCAGCCGAGTCATTAGGTTTGTTATAACTTGTACTTTGCTCGGCTGCTTGGTCCAATTTTGGGGTAGCTTAATAATGTTCTTTAAAAACAGTCTCTTGATGCTTTTTTGTCTGACGTTTCCAGCGTAATTGAGAGTAATTGTTGCAGGGACTTCTAGACAAAAGGAGTGGGGGAGAGAAGTGATTTATTCAGTACATATCAACATGGCCAAGCAGCCAACTTCAACATACCAAAACCAAACTCTACTTCTCAGACGTCTGCTGTTTCAAGCTGTCTTGCTCTGAATTATAGCACATCTGGAGGGTATCTGAGGGTAGGCTAGCATGGAGGCTGAACCTGTGGCAGAAGCCAAAGCTAAGATGTGCTAAAAGGAGGCAGAAATTTACATCCTCATGCTGAGGAAGTATTTTAGCCCTATACTATTTCAATCCTTCCACGTCTAGTTTGTTTTCACACAGGCAGAGGTTTGGCTGGCAGTACTCTCTGGCCCATCCCTCTCCATCTTAGTGACGTTTCACCACTTGCCATTTGTCTGGAGTGTACCCTAGCCAGAATAAAAATAGACGCTCGCATGAACAGTAGATCAATGTTTCTTTTGTCTCCCCTCTTTTATTTCTAAAAAGTGAGGACGAAGCTGGCCTCGCATCTGGCTGCTGTTTTGGATTTGGCGAGCAAAGCGTGCATGGCCCATCTGACCAAAAATAACAGACATGCCTCACTGTGAAGATCCAGCACCACTTGGTCACATAAGAAAGCCAGTTGTTCTATCAAACACTTTAAAATTTCTTAGCCACTCTTAATGTGAAAATAAAGTAGAGGTGACTATAAATAAGGGCATATTTGTTGCAGCAACAATTGATATATACTCTTACCTTCACTGCATCTGTGACTGGTTTCATTTTCTTCCTCTATATCCTTGTATAGATTCTTGTTCCATGCCCACTTTACTGTAATACCATTGTGCAGTGACATTACCTTGACCTTGTGCAATGCAATCACATACTCTCCTCATCAAAGTGTGCCTTTCAAAGGAGGCTGTGCCTAATTAGCAGGCAAACCTGACAGATCACATTTGACGTGAAAATCTGGCTACCGCAGCTCAGAGGAGAGACAAGGGGAGGAAGCTTGCGTGCTGGCTGAAAGAGTTGTGCAGACAGAAATGAAAGAGACACTGTTTCTTTTCATGTCAGTTCATGCCACCTGTTGATCGCTCGCTCCATCACAGCGCCCAGAGCTACAGCTGGAGCTTCACAGCAGCCAGGTAGAGCGGAGGCCTAATCACAGGTGCTGGAGGACTGACCTGGAAACACAACCTGAGAAATTAATGTTCAGTAAAGGTCAGGAAAGAACATGCCTGCTGGACAAAGAATCTTCTTTTAATACAGAAATGAAACATGTTTCTGCCTCTTTTACTGACTAAACAACTGCAAACCAGCTTGTTTTCTTGGAACCCCTTGGAAACACCCTGTTTGCTGAAATGCAGTTGGAGTAGCTGTAGCTGTTGGCACATACTTTGTGACCTCTAGTTCTTCATCAGTGTTCAGTTTCTGACCACAAAACCTCTCTTGGCATACGTTTTTCACCATTGTCATGTCAGTGTCACTGCTACTTAGAGAAAAGTTCATCATCTTAATAGTGTCTAATCAATAGCAGTCTTGTGCTATAGTAGACATAAGAGCTAGGTAGAACCCATAAAGTGTTCAGGTCCTGAGTTGCTATATATAATATATATAAGGTACTAAACTGTCACTGCGGTGAAATGGACTTCCAGTATCTTAAATTAGGGGGTGTATTTCTACCATGTATTATTTTTAATCTTATTATCTTATTATTTCGAATTAATTGCTCACTTTTCTTTTTATGCTCATTTTATCCCTGTAAATTAAATTAAATGACCTCTGTTTATGATAAAGTACTATATAAATAAACTTGAATAAAATTGATAAAATTGACTAAAGCATTAGATTATGTAGAAAAATGTATTTATTGGACACATTTTGACATTTTGTACCTTGATTAACAAAATATGTAACATCACAGTATTTTTTTAACAGTGTATCAGAGGTTAGAACTACCATTACTACCACTCACCAGAGTGAAATTAACTTTCTTTGGACTTTTGTCTACATCAGCTCTGTACATAATCTATTATTCTTTCAGAGTAACTACTCTTTTTGTAGACATTTATTTAAGGTCATTTTGCTTAAACTAACCCTAGTGTTAGTTAGAGAGAAATTGATCAACAAAAAAATCCTGAAATGATTGTTAAGGTAAATGGGTGGAAGTGTGTGTTTTTAATATAGTCAGGAGCAATGTCATGCAAATGTTGCGTTTGTGTGTTGTCCAATGTAAAGTGTAAAATGCATTCTAAATGCCTTCCAAACCACAGACATAACAATGGTCATTAAAAAGGCATCCTGCTTGGCTATGGGGGGTTCTGGGTCTTGTAGTTTCCACATTCAAAGAAAGAAGGGCAATGAAAATCCACCTTCCTGAGTTTGCTCAAAACCAGACTTAACTGTGTAAACACCTGCGTAAGCAAACTCGTCAGGGACTTCAAAGGGTCGGCAGTCCAGCAAGGGATTTGGTCTGGGGGATGCTCGCCGGTAGATGCTAATCTTCCTGAGGCACTTCAAGCCTGCTATATTTGCCTGAGGATGGCGAAGGCGATGGTGCTCTCCTCGAGGGTAGACGAGGGTTAACGGCGCCCTGATCTCCCAGGAGAGTATTGCCTTCTGTGGAGGCACGGGGTCCAGGCAACAGGCGGCTGAGATCCAGGGCTTTAGCTCTGCTCAACCCGAGAGGGGCCAGCATGGTAATTTGAGCTAATGACTTAGCAGCAAGCTCGGGACTGACCCTGAGCACAAGCAGTGCAGATGCTATCAACTGAACACAGCCTTCTAAGACCTCTCTCTTTCTCTCTCTCTTTTAGTCACCTGATTCTGTGCTAAGGCCAACTAGCCCATTAGCATTCCAGCCAGGCCCGGTTAAACAGAATCTTAATTAGCGGAGATATTCCCGCAGAAAGGCCTCCTTTCAGCATAATGGCTGACGTCCGGGGCATTTTCCTCTCGCCGCTCTTTGGGGGGATATTGTGTTCAGCTACAACGCATGACAGCAATGTAATGTGCTATGCAAAGAGATGAAGATGAAAAGCATGGCAACAATAAGGAGGAAGTCAGGGGCTGCTAGGGCAGAGGAAACATCCCTGGGTTGGATGCAATAGGGCATGTGTTTACAGCAGTTAAAAACACAGGCATTACTTTATTCTTTCTGGGTCAATGATCTGTTTCAGAGAGCAGTCGGACGCTTGTGGGGTGGATAAAATGAGCTCATGTCATCACAGGGAAAGAGCTGTTCTTTGAAATGATGCTGGCAAAAACAATGAGCACACAATTACATGGATGTGTTCATCTTTATAGTTTATGGATCATATGGGTAGTATCATTTAACATGTTTACACTTACAGCTTGCAATTATCTAGAAACGTCTAAAATGAAAAATGTTTTTCTAGCAGGCCCCTTTTAGAAACACCCAGGCACACTGCTAGAAAAGTTGGGCCCTACGAAAGAATAACACATTTGGCCCTTTTTAAAAAATTATTATTATTATTATTATTATTATTATTAGATACTGTTACTGCAGCTGCTGTATTGATGCCCTAGTGTCCTCCAGGCCTTTCATCAGTGGTTCATTTCTGACCAGAGTGTCATTGACATGGCTGAATATATTTTATTTAATATACTTCAGATAATACATAATATTGCATACAAAAATGGTTAAAGGGCAAACAGCAATTGTACACTTGTAGCATACCTTCATGGTGACTAAAAAGTAGAATTTAGGTTTCTATAGGTTTTTAAATAACTCATCCAGTTTTTTGCTTATGCTTTACCTCACATCTGAATTTATTCATGTTCCATTAAAATATGGTCAAATGGTTATGCTGATGACATATCACCTTATACATTGACAGAGAAGCTCTTTTATTTTCTGAGGAATGCACTCACATGGAAGGGAGTGTCATATTTGCATATGCAAAGAGCTGTTTACTGCATGACAAAATATTGCAGCCTTTCATTCTCATGGCATTTATGTGTTCCCTTGAAAATACTGAAATGTTTTGCACAGATTCACCTTCATCCGTTTCCCTTTTCTTTTAATTTAAGGTAATATTTTGACACTATCTGTTACATTTGCCCTGTCCTGCTAGTCTAAAACACTGGCATATTAAAAAATACCAGCCTACTTAACAGTTCTCTTAACCTTAGTGAAAGGCCCCTGCCTTCCTATTAATTGAAGACATCCACTAATATTTTGCTTCATTCTCACTCTGCTTTGCTTGGCATCAAGCCATTTAAAGGTTATTTGTACTATGTATGTGAACCTCCAGTGCTTGTCCTTCGTGGGGTAGTTTTCCAACTTAAGCACTGTGTAAGTTAAAACGAGTACAAGAGTCCTCATGAAATCGGGTCATTTAATTAACTTTTCACCCTTGTTCAGTATTACAAATCACAAAAATCAAACAATTATACCAGATAGCACCAGAAAGGCAAATGACAGGCTTGGGAAATGTCATAAGTGGCACTTCTCACCCCACAGCAGCTGCTACAGTAGGCCCAAGTCGATGTCTGCTGGTGTGTTAGACCTCACTAGCATAAGAAAAAGTAAGAAATAACCCTTGCAGCCTGTGGAGCGATAAAACTCTCACTCAGCATGAGTTATAACTGCCAGTTAAAGCACCACGGCCAAGCTGAAGGGTCTAATAATCTTCCTCAGATTGTAACGGGAAGCCTTGATCAGCACAAAAGGAGAACATCCTTTCTGGCACCTTTATGAGAGAGCTGACCCAAGACACACTTCGAAACATCTAACCTACTTTGATGTGTTTTATTAAACCCATATGCAGCTCCTTTTGTTTTTGGGTTTTTTTTCTCTCCTGCTCTCTCTCTCACTCTCCTTTTCTGAGCTGAGACATTATTTACAGCAGAACACTAATGGTGGATTAGATGGTGGATTGGTTCAACACTGTCTAACAGAAAGAAACGAGCCACTACCAGGCACAGTTTAAAACAGAAAATTAGTGCATTCAGATTGTATGCCTGAGTCAGTGCACATGTAGGTACACACACACGCACACACACGAACAGGTCAAAATGTTCCGTTTATTACATATATACTGCTTTCTATAAGTAACAATAACTTGTGCCATATCTATGTAGGTACATATGTAATAATTTGGTCTCTTAAGTGCTGTATATATGTAACTTGTTGTGTGTTTGTTCCTCAGGACAGGGATTAAGCCTTTATGTATGTGTGTGTGTAAATTACGTGACTAACTTTAAATGTAGATGTTAAAAGATCGTTTCTTCCATTTCAATCTTTTGTAAAAAATAAATGTTAAATAAATGTTTTTTTTAAAAATCAATACCCCCCCCCCGAAACTGTACAAAAACACACACACACACAGAGAGAGAGAGAGTGTATCACTGTGCCATTCATTTCTCAATGTCCTCATTTAACACTGAAAAATCAGGAAGGTGTGCACATCTGAAAGGTTTGCAAACAAATGCAAAACATGAAGGATACACCAATAGAAATTGTGTCTTTATTCTCCAGTATGACTGACAAAATCCAGTGTTGTGATAACACTTATAGTACAGGCATGTCATTTCTTCCTTCTGAGAGCACATGTGAGCTAAAGCCCCAGTAAAGCAGCACTAATTACTGCATGTTATGTGTATATGCGACGGTTATGTGTATGGAGAAGAAATGCTGGCATTCTGAGGGCTCATAAAGAGTTCGAGGGTGAAATGGCCCAGGGTCAGCTCACTTTAGGTAAAAGCCAACAAGCAGATACTTTTAAACAGACTGAACATATTTATAATTATGTGAGGTCCAGAGGCAACAAAACAAAACAAAAGAAAACATGTACAAAATTAACCTAAATGTTTCTGGAAAAAGATCTGGAGTGACTATTTTGGAAAGGTTTAGATTTAATAATGAGACTACTATTGTTGAAACTGTATAATAATAATAATAATAATAATAATAATAATAATAGTGTTATTATCATAAGTAGTGTTGATACCAGTAGCGTAACA
>JBBPDA010000009.1:19028435-19048246 GCA_037974385.1 Arnoldichthys spilopterus
ATATATATATATATATATATATATATATATGTGTGTGTGTGTGTGTGTGTGCGTGTGCAGAGGGGTTATAGGAAGGGGATTATTACCACTCACGTTTGATGAGACAAATTGCTCAGTATGACTTCAGTGGCCAAAGGCTACACGTTGATGTTTTGTTGCTTCATTTACCCTTATGACTAAATGATTATTGATTTTATACTTTTAAGTTTTTGAAATGTGAAGATCAGGAGGCTGCTGGGGATTGTTTTATTAACTTATTTCCTGCAGGCATAATTCTGTTTGACCTACAGCATGATTTCTTGTGTGTGTGTGTGTGTGTGTGTGTGTGTGTTTAATGTATAAAAGATGATGGAAACATTTTGATCTTGTGGGGACATTTGGCTGATGAAAATGCCCCTGCACCCTTCCCCATTCATTGCCAAACAGAATAAGTTGGTAAAAGAGAATGAAGCTAAATTTTTGTTTGGTGATGTTAAGGTTAGAGCTGGTTCAAGTGCAGTACAGCAGCATTTACACACATTCACAGAGAGGAATATGGAAACGCCCTACAGACTTGTGTGTGTGCATGAGTGTGTATACAAATAATGCAGCTATTGTCATGACAGCCATTGGTACCAACAAAATTGCCAGAAAGTAGAAAAAACGAGTGCTTTATATCACCACAGAGTGCAGAGATCAGTGTAGTCAGAAATGGCCCGGCAGAGGCTTTCTGTTCGGGATCAGCTCAGAGACAAACCCTGCTTTGAGCCTGTCGCTGTGACAAGCCGTCTTCATTCACCCTCCTCTCCTGCTACAGCCTTCACCTTTGTGTTCACATCCCGGACGCCTTTGTAGCCCCTGTTGCGGATTTCAGAGCTGGAGCAACATAGCGACATCCTTGGAGCGAACGAATTAGAGAAAAGAGAGCGTTACGTATTCCACTCACTTCGGCGGCGAACCGTATTCTGCCTTTCTGTTTTTTATCAGCCGGGCTGTGTGCAGAGAGGAGGTCCTTTGGGGGAGAATATAAGGTAGCCGTGAATGCCCCTGTATTAACTTACATTTTCTTTGAACACGGCAAACATTTGCTTTGAACTTTCCTTTGAATGCCTGTGAATCCCAAAATGTAGGGAGAGAAGAGACCGCAGAGAATATGTGTGTGTGTGTGTGTCTGTAGGCACCTCAGCAACTTTGACTCTTATTTCGTCATGTTCCTACAAGAGAACTGCACAAACAGGAAAAAAGGCAGGCCTTCATAAAAAGGAGAGTAAAAGACAGTATAACATCACAAACAAATGAGGCCAACCCCCCCAAAAAAAAGAATGAACATGGGTGCAAATGAACACAACAAACAAGCAAATTTGTCAGGTTAATTTATGGATTTCCCTGAGATGCTAGTGCAGGGTGGCGATACTGCTCCGCTTAGCTTTGACACCCTGTTTGTGCTTTGGGGCGATGGAGTGCTGGGGGAGTGAGGGAGGGGTGTATGGGGAAAATGCGAAAAAGTGTAAATATGTGAGTGTGTGTGTGTGTGTCTTTGGTCTTCAGCGACACACCCTGCGGGGGTAGGTAGGGTGGTGGCAGTTTTTATGCAGCATTCGCTCTCCTGCCAGTCCCTCTAATCAGCAGCCCTCCATGTGCTTGGCAGCACAGGGGGTTTCGAATCAGCCCACTGGAGGCCCATCGGGGCCACCTCCGGGCGAGCCTTGGACTAGGGCGTGCAATGTAGTGTGATGTCCCTCATTTCGCTAGCCACGTTTTCCCATCAAGTGGAGTCACGAAGCGCCGATACACACTGGTCCGATTTGTTTAACATGCTGCAAAGAGCCATGCGTGTTTGAGGAAAAGGTTTCGGGCAACAGGAGCAAAAACCATTGAGCAAATGTTTGAAACTGATTTCTTATTTTCTGGGGAAAAATTCCAAAATCTTTTTGATGTTGGGATTTGTTGCAAACCTTCACATTCATCTGTTCTGTTTTCTAAGGGTAATGCATAAAACATTCAGACGACAAAAACTGCCATAAAAAGTAAAATTACAGGTTGAGTTTGGTGTAGTATTAAGGAAATCATGCTAAAAGATTTCTTCTTTTGAAAACAGAGTAAGTTATTTTAATGGTCCACTCTGGATGTTTTGTAGATGCTCGCCTCGTCTTAAACTGATATTCAAGTAAACATCTGTAAAATTCAGCCCAACTTTTCCCTAACCCTAAACATAACATTCATTCCTGGCCTTAACCTTAATGCTGGCGAATCAATTTATTTTCACCAGGTGGTAAGCATTTGTACATAAGTTATAGGTAACAATCATCCGTGGGGCATGGAACATGTCTTTTTGGGTTGGGGGATCTATTTTTTATTCAAGATGGATTTGTTATAAAGCTGACAGCATTGCGTAAGCTTTTGGTTTAATCTTCTGTATTCTGTAGTCAATGTGAGACTAAGCTCAGACAAATTTGTAGCATTAACTGTTACACCCATTTTATTTTGAACCGTAGGAGGTACACAACTATTAATTTTATTGGTCAGCTAATCATTCAAAAAATTAGACAACTAGACATCATAAAAATTGCATCAAACATGAAAACATGGTTAGTACCTTGCTTGTAGGTGCAGAACAAAACCTTCCAAATTAAGCTTCAAATATTTTTTTTGTTTTGTACTGAAAATGCAAACTGCTTTTTCCAAACTATTTGGAATGTGACAAAAATAATGACAAAAAGGACCAATAGAAATGGCAAAAAAGTAAAAATCCTTGGTCCCACTTTTTATTTAAAGTAATAACTAAATTGTTACGTTTACAATACAGCAACAATATAACTACTAGTGATGTGTTCATTGTTACAGCTGAATTACAGTTGTTCAGCTAATGTAAATACACACATCAATTTTATATCTTTAGTCATGTATTACATGTAAATACATTGTAATACACTTGTGTAATTACATGAGTAACAACTAAATTTAAACATCAGATACATAACAAGTATTTACATTGTTGTTACATGCTTTGCATTCGAAAGCAAATTAGTCCCCAGTGCTTATACAAATCCCATTTTCAGAAATATTGGGATATTTTACAAAATGTAATAATAACTATAATCTATAATCTATGTTAATTAATGTGAACCTTCATTTAACTGACAAAAGAACAAAAAAAAGATTTTCATCCATTTTACTGAACCATGTAATTGCATTTTGTTAATATATAAATTTGCAATTTGATGGCTGCAACACACTCAACAAAAAGCTAAAAAAATCTAAAATAAGACTGAAAAGTGCACATTAAGCAGGCTAATTGATATCAGGTGATGTATCATGACTTGGTATAGTAGTAGCATCCATCAAAACTTCAGACTTGCAGGCAGGAATGTTTGGGAGAAATGCAAGATTGCAGAAAAATTAGATATTTCAATATCTACACTTCATAATATTGTGAAAGAATTCAGAGAATTCAGAGATATCTCAGTGTCTAAAGGGCAAGATTGGAAACCTCTGTTCAATGCATTTGATCTTCAAGCCCACAGGCAGGACTGCCTAAGAAACCATAATTCAACTGTGACAAACATAGCCATCTGAGCTCTGGAGAACTCAAACACTGCAGCCTGAAATGCAAGGAGCAAGCCATACTTAAACCCAGTGCATAAACACCAGTAAGTTCTCTGGGTCTGAGCTAATCTCAGGTGGACCAAACAATTTTGGAACTGTGTGCTGTGGTCAGATGAGTCCACATTTCATCTTGTTTGGGAAAAATGAGAGTCACGTTTTCTGTGTCAAAGATGAAAAATTATCATCCAGATTGTCATCAGTGTCTATAGCATGGGTGAGTTGCATGTATGTGAAGGTACCATTGATTCTGTAGTGTATGTTAGGATCTAAGAGAGAAACAAATGTTACCTTTAAGGCATCTTCTCCTCCCGAGATGTCAATGCCTATTTCATCAGTACAATAGCAGAGCACATTCTGCACAGGCTACAACAGTGTGGTTTCATAGACACTTGTGACTGTCCTACTGCTAGTCCAGATCTATTTCCTACTGAAAATGTATGGTGCATCATAAAGAGGAGAATCAGACCATGCACTGTTAAGATATTATGTGAAGCAGGAATGGACAAAATGTTCTGTTGCAAAACTACTACATTTAGATTCTTTACTTCCAAAATGATTAAAAAGTGCAATTAAAAGGAAAGGTGATGTAACACAACAACAAACATGCCTCTGTTGAGTGTGTTGCAGCCTTCAAATTCTAAATTAATGTATGTCACGAACGGGGGTATTTTTGGAGGAAGCAGGCACCAAGTTCAAATAAAAGGGGTTTATTAAACACTAAGCACACTGAACATAAACTGAAAAAAAAACACGAGTAAACAGGCGAGACTAAGGAACACTTAGGATGACATGAATGTAGACAATACAATAACCAGCAACGAGTGCACCAAACACAGGGGTTTAAATAATAACATGAATCAGAGACACCTGGAACAGGGAGGAGATGGGGAAGGAGGGCCAGATGAGAGGCGGGGCGAGGGCGTGGCAACCAACGCAACCACAAGGCTTTTAACAAAAAACACAGACAAGTCACATGACTAAGGAAAACAAAACACTGAAGGGACAAGATAGACCCCAAGACATAACCCTCCCTGAAACACTAAAGGGACATGGAACAAGAAGACATCTATGAGAAAAAAAAAAGAATTCTTAACATGAACTTGTGACAATAACCTAGACAAAAGAAGAAACAAAGGCACAAGGACAGACTGGGGCTGGGGAAAGAAAGTCCTGGGCTGAGGAAAGGAAGGTCCAGTCTGGCGCTGGGGAAACAAAGTCCGGGGCTGGGGCTGGGGAAACAAAGTCCCGGGCTGAGGAAACACGTCCTGGGACGTGCAAACGAGGTTCCAGGCCATGCGGAGGCGGAGCCGATGACGTCAGTGACGATGACGTCAGTGACGATGACAGCGACATCAGGGCGGAGCTAGGCGGTGACTGCTACATTTGATGCAGTACTCACAGGGTCCTGTGACTTTGGGGCGGGACACAGATGCTTCAGCACTGTGAGGGTGGGACTTAAGTGTCCCTGATGCGGGGGCGGAGTCCTTTGGCTTCTCTGACATGGAGGTGGAGCTGCTCAGCGACTTCCCTGAAGCGGGGGTGGAGTTGCTCGAAACCACTTGCTGTGGCACAGAGTCTCTGCGGAGGCGGGGCTCGGCGACGTCAGCGACGTGGAGGTCTCCAAAGGGATGTGCAGCCAAGTCTGCTTTGAGATTTCCCTAGTAGCCTGCCGCCCTTCTGGGCCGTGGGCGGAGACTGGGTTTTGCACTCGATGGTTGCCAGGTGCTGCATTTTCCCCCAGCAGCACACTGGACAACTCTAGCACACTTTGAGCAGAGAGTTGGTGAGCCACCCCATTATACGCCTCGGGGACTCTGTCTACTACCAGTTCGGCAAACACGAGTAAACAGGCGAGACTAAGAAACATGTGAGACTTCATGAATGTAGACAATACAATAACCAGCAACAAGTGCACCAAACACAGGGGTTTAAATAATAAACATGAATTAGAGACACCTGGAACAGGGAGGAGATGGAAACGAGGACCAGGTGAGAGGCGGGGCGAGGGCGTGGCAACCAACACAGAGGACATGAACTGAGCCTTTTAACAAAACACAGACAGGTCACATGACTAAGGAAAACAAAACACTGATGGGACAAGACTGACCCTTACAGTATATTTACAAAATACATGTTAGATGGTCAGTAAAACTAAAGAAAAACTTTTTGTTGTATTTTTGAGGTAAATAAAGGTTCATGTGAATTATCACATCACAGATTTTTGTTTTTAATGCATTTTGGAAAATATCCCAACTTTTCTGGAATGGAATTTGTAATTAGCTTTTGTTACTATTACTGTTATACAAGTTACATTAACTTTTTTGAAAAGTGGTTACATTACTTTAACAACTACTGCATATAAATGTAACTAGTTACTAGGGAAAGTAATGCTTCTCCTGTGGTTCTGGGCCGCTGTTCTGAATATGTTACACAATGTCAATTACAATTACAGCTAATTCAACAACAACTGCATGGCAATGATGGTAAAGAATTCACAACCCAATGCACCTGCACAGAGAGGGATTTGCATGCTGAGCAATCTAAAAAATACTGGAATACGGTATCTGGAAATACTTAGGTTTTGGTCAGTAGACAGCAATATTATGACTTTATTTATTTTGTAAAAATTTAAACCCCTGGTTCCTATTAGGACCACTTACAGAAATCAGTAAGCCTTGAAAAGTTTCACCAAGCCAACACTTTAACAATTATAATATGCTGAAAAATCTGTGGAATTTCCCTTTAAAATCAACCAGTTTGCATTGTGGTCATTGAGTAGTATTTCAAAAATAAGCCCTAGGATATAATAAAGCTGAGACTTTAGGGATTAACACATGAATGCAATTGGATTCTGCCTATAGACTTATAGACCAGAAGTTTGTAAGGTCTGTATAGTCTGTATAGTCTAATACAAAATTTATCTGTACACACCCTCTTATATTTTGTGATAACGTGATATTTCACTGAGCCAAGCTGCCAGCGTTAATCATCCTCACCTGCACTTTACCTTAGGCAACATTAAAATGTTTTGATTGGACAGCTTATCCACAACTGTCCAAAGGGGGATTAAAAAGAGAATCATGACGGAGAATAATTATTTTCAAATATTTGCTAGGGCCAGGATTCAGGGCTAGAGCACTCGCCGGGCTGCTGATATACTGTGTTTTAATGATTTAAATTATCCGCTTTCATTGGCTCTGCAGCGGTTAATCAATTAAGGACATGAAAGCTATTTGTCACAGAGGTAAAACCAAGGTCTCCACAACAAAGCATGCTGCAGCCCGAAACCACATGACCTACATGTTAAGGACCGCAGTTCAAACAAGGTAGGCTGACTTTCTTAGGGAGGGGTGGAAAGTAGAAAAACACACTGCTGTGGATATGAACACGTGTCAGTTGGATAATGAATCCAACTTAGCCTACATTAAAGCTTTATTACCACAGATGCAAAAATAACTCAGCTATTAATGATCAGTAACAGGATCAGCACGTCTCAACCCCTCAGCTCATGCTAAACCCCACTAATCCAAAGAGCTGTGTTTTGGTCAAACACACCTGAGTCCATTAAACTCTCCACTTATGCCTTGATCGACCAAAACAGGTGTTATCAAGCTGCAGTTGCTTGCTCTGACCATTCCGGCCTAAGGATGAGGTAAACAATAAGGGCAAATATAGTGTGCACTAAATCTTAGTGAGTGCCACCATGTGGAAGCCAGTCCTTTTTGATTCAGTGCCATACTATTCACTGTACAGTGCAAACTGTTTTGGACACTTGACAAGTCTGAAAACTGTCCATTTGTCATGAATCTGGACAATTATCTGTAATGGTATAGCCCGACTTCACAAGAATATTAGCATATGAACCTGTGAAACTCTCTCCTCAAGCCTCTGTTTGCTTTAGCATCGGATCCTATGGGAACATGCCTAATCCATGTCATGTAGCATTAAGCCACTTTTCCCATTCATCTGTCTCTCGGAAGTACAAGTACAAAGGGAGGTACGAGAGGACAGAAGAACCACAAATTATAGAAATTATACACTGGATGGATCTCGGCGCAGCCTTCCAGACAGCTTGAGTGATGAGCCAAATGAATCACCTGAAATCAAAGAGTAATAAAAGGAGACACAATGAAGCCCAATTTGAAATCGCTACCCATCCTTTTCAGTTGGTCCCACAACCAAGAGGTCAGGGCAGATAGAGTTCCCCAGAAAGAGCCTGTTGACAGGTAGCGTCAGTAGTCTTTGTAGGCATTGTGCAGGACCTGATAGGGTTACTAGCGGCTAATCCATGTTGACCTCACTTGCCCCCCCCCCCCCTTTTTTTTTTGAACGAGGATGCTTTTTGTACAGTTTGGACAACTGAAAAGGTATGATGATACTGACATATAACTATCGACACAGGTCTTGCACCAAGTCTTTTGTGGAGTTATCAGGTTGCATGCCTGGGACTGGAAATAAACAACGTTTGAGCGCAAGCAAGGTGACATTTAAAGTGGCTCAGGAAAGGGTGTGTTTGTAGCTCTAGGTTCAAAAGGTCAGCCAGGGAGTGGGGAGTGTTTCGATGACTTAAAAGAAAACCCTATCGCGATGAAATGTTAGGGCGGCATACACGAATGCCGCATGAAAATGCCACGACAGAAAGAGGAGTGTTGGCACACGTTTTGTCGCATTTGAAAAAAAAAAGAACCTAAACTTTGAAGCTGAGAAAGCTGTGTAAACACAGGCATATCCACAAAGATGCAGAAGCAAGAGACAGAGATGGCAAGGAACCAATCAAAGCCTCATGTTTTGCAAAATCAAAATAGAAGAACGTATTTTTGGCACCGGGTTCGAATGACCTATTATCCCCTACCAAAAAGTAGCAATGAAATACATCGCATTCTCAAAGGACAAGGCTGAAAGCTTTATGCTGATTCACCTCACAATCTAGTTGGCATTTTCTTCTACATTCATAAACAAAATCTGTATTTCTGTCTGTGGACTGGACACTAGTCTCTTAGCCAAGGTTCGAAGCAGTTCTCGATGAATCATGGTCATGAAAGAACGCACAGGATAGATAGCTGTCATCACAAATAGCTCTGGAATGTCGCAATCATGTGGACTAAAAGAGAGGGAGGTAGGGAGAACATACTGCTGCATGTTCTGAGCTCACCTCCACCTAGAGGATCTCTGGAAGAAGCCATGGCCAAGGCAAACTGGAAAAAGAATGGGATTCCTATCCCCTTAGCGTTGAAATCCAGCCAAGGCCAACTGAATGATTACTGGAGATGTCAGGTGACAGTCCAACCCTTAGCCATCACAAAACTGCTCCAGCTCTCTTCGAAATTGAGGGTGGATTTTTCTACAATCCGACAAGCTGGCAGGACAATATAGGCATTTCATTTCTTGCTCTTGGGCACAAATTGGCAGGAAGCGCAAGGCCTCCTGCAGGAGGCTTATTGTTGATATGTGCCACGACAGCACTGAAATCCAACCATATCAGCTCACCCTAAACTGAAAGCATGGCTTTCAGTAGGTGAAATGATGGGTATAATTCTACAGAATCTGAGAAAAGGTGTAATTACACCTTTATTTTGCTTCTAAAGGATATTTTCCTCTTAAATTATACATTTACAAGTGCTCTCTGTTTTACACTAAATGAGAGTGCCCAGTCTTTTTAATGACAGATCATTATGATGATTTCAGAGGTGATTTTAAAGGGACTTTTAAGAAATTCCTAATGATGCTAGAAAACCAAAGGTGACAAAGAGAATGATTTTGATTAGGTACATGTCTACACACTGTCCGGAGTCTCCACCATTAGCTGTCATGCAGTTATTTTTGATTCATTACAAAACCAATAGGGTTCCTAGACTTTCCTAAACTGTAAAACATTTTACTATGCACATTTACTTTACTGCATAGCTGAAAGCTATGTTATTGAGGTTGTGTAAACAGTAATTATTCTGCGTCTATTCCATTAATCTGTGCAACACCTTATCTTTGTTGGTGTGCCTGGCGCACACTGAGGTTGGCTGTTCAAAGTATTCAATATTGAGCTGTTAATTTTGTGTTCTGCATTTGTCCTGGTAGCGGTGGGACTCGGTAGTGCTAAATGTCAGGAGCAAACGCTCATTGATCCACGATCAAAGTTTGGATAGGGGCCATTTGTGCTTTCTGAAGCATTTACAGGTCGTGCTGTAAGGCAAGAGAAGTGATAAATTTCATTTAGTGGTGGTTCACTGAGGTATCGACTACCTCTGAACGTTGAGCCGCTGGAGGAAACACATCATCCAGTGCAGCACAGGAGATCCAGCTTATTAGAAATAGGTTCTGCGCATGCAGTGCTTACAATTAAACCATTCAAACTTTCAAGGCACAATAAATGTTTAATGCAGCGACCTCCTACTTGTAGGTGAAAGTCCCTGAGAAATAAACAAAGCTCATATACATATAATTTTTTTATTTTTATTTTTTTTTAATCTCAGATTATTTGTGGGAAAAGATCTTGTCCTTGGCCAGTGGTCAAGTAAGCTGGACTGGCCCAAGAGGAAGGAAGTGCTTATGCAATGTGTTGCAGCTTCTGTTCAAATTCTATGATTAAGTGGGTAAATATTTCCCAGATTTGTTGAGAGAGGAGGCTGTCAGTTTATTTATTCATAACGTGGGCATGAATAATTTAATGGTCAGCAGTTTCAACTGGGGTGGAGGGGGAGGGATCATTATTGTGAGTTGAGGTGAAGGCTTGTGATGGGTCTTTTGGCTGCAGTCCACAAGCAGTGACAGCAGCACATGTCTCCTCTACATATGAGAACAGCACTAAAGCAAACAATAAGTCTGGATATGGACCATTCATGAGGGAAATGTATACATGCATAAAGTGTAAGAAAGAGCAAAGAGCAGGCAGACACTTTTTAAACTAATTTGGATTATTTTTTACATGTAGCTGCAGCATGGTAGCAGTATGTTGCAGGATGTCAGTATTACATGACTAAAGCTCTGTTGACAGTCTGATGTAAAAAAGAGCAGATATTATGTGTTTATGAATGTGTTTGCATGAGTAGAAATGTTTTTGCTTCAGAGAGAAATTCGAGCAGGTCACAGAGCTCCTTAGAGGCTCTTGGTCACATCTAGCTTCTGTGCTATGTTGCCTTCTATCACACCTGAGCTGAGTTTTACAGCCCTGCATGACCTAGATCAGGTGAACTGGTATGTGGAACAGATTGAAAATGAATACTGGCTCTGGGTTCAGCAGGGTTGAAATGTGAACATGTGACAGAAAATAAAAGTGCTTTCACTCTTTCTTCTGTTTGTCCTTTTAGTCTTTCTTTTATGTATTTCTTTTTATCTTAAGGATAGTTCCAGATGTCAGGTGGTGTTCGATGAACATATCACCAGTTTTAAGCCTAGAATGGATTATTTTAAGGGAATACTATGACCAAAATATGTGAATTAGAGGCTAGCTATGTTTAAATATCAGGTTGAAGTCCAGTTAAGTTTAGCGTTAGGTTTAGGGTTAGTGTAAGATTTAATGAAACGCTTCATATTCAGCATAACATTCAGTTGCATATCAGGTGTGTATGATCATAAGATATTATATATATATAGATATGGAAGACATCCACGGCATTATTTTCAAGGGAAAGCAGAGATTGTGGCCTTTTATTTTTTCCCACTACTGTTTCCAAAGTTTACATAAAACCTCACAGATTAGTAATAATTGTGGATCTATGCCATGTTCACAATCCAACAGAATGATTGCCTACTAGAGAGGTAGCAGCATGATGGATGAGGAGCTGGTGCCAAAATCATAAGTAGTGTGGCCATGGTTGTGCTATGCCCAGATATTTATATTTAAAGTGTTTGTTAATGTTTTGGTTTTATTATATTTTCTTTTAATTTCAATAGTGTTGCTGCTTAAATATACCTGTAAAAAAGTCTGAATATTTTTTCACTACCTTTTTTTAAGTTTAAATTTTTCTACTACAAATTTTCTGCTAATTACAACTTTAATATTTAAAATAAAGTTTAGCTTAAAGTCTGTTTGAGTCTGGAGTCAAATGTACATTTAAAAATTTTGAAGAAATCAACGTTCAGATCATGGATTTTAATTGTGTGTTAAATAAAGACTGTGATACGATATTTGGAAAGATCAGTCACCTCTGTATATAATTGATGATTAGTTAAATTTTAGTTTAAGCCAAACTTAGCACCTAATGATCTAAAGTGCACTCTCAAAATAAAGTCTTAGCTAAATGCAAAATTTAAAGGTTCTTCCGAGAACCCTAAAATTGGTTCACAGCTAACAACACTAACATGATGTATGGGTTCTTAATACCTTTATAAGGTTCATCATGCTCACATATCTTTACAAAGTGGGAGCATTTGGTCAAATCATACTAAAGTGGAACGGAAACACTTTCTATGATGGTGTGCATGCATGATTACATTTGAATTCAATAATCCACATTCTGGAAATGACTATTCGAATGATCATAATAGATTTAATCTTATCATGTTGCCAGCCTAGAGTGTGTATGTGTGTGTGTGTGTGCAAAAGAGAAAGAAAGCGAAAGTGCTCTGCTGGTGTATGTCCCTCACAGAGTGCCAGTCAGCATCACCCTGAAGGTTGATTGAGTTTTCAGCTCTGTTATCTGTGTAATGTTTGATGTGGTGGCCTTGATAAGTGCTACGAGAGCCCAGGTGGAGGACAGCAAGGATCGCCAGCACCTGATCACCTCATCAGCTGACCCTGTCTGTTGCCATAGCAGCACATTTTTAACCTCTGGGAAGATATGTTCAGGTGATGGCAGTGGATTATAAACCACTTCATCTCTCTCTCTTTCTCTTTTTTTCTCCCTTTCTCTCTTCATATCATAAAAGGCTTATACGTATATATGTAGATTTAATTGCATTTTTGTCAGCTTGTCCATCCTTGCAACAGTTCATATGGAAGAAAACATGTATGGCATATTATAAATTAAATACTTAAACTTATGTTTTCTCAAATTAACATCTTAAACCATCTTCTACAATCCTCAAGAAAATGCAAGTGTAGTGATATTAGACATGTCCTGTAAACATCACAGTTAGGACATTATCATAAAAGCTGGCAGTGCAGGTGTCTTGATGAGAGTGGTTCGACACTGCAGTAATGTGACTTTGGCTCCCTCTAAAAGCAGGCCTGTGCTGTGCCTGTGCCCGCTCACACCCAAATGCCTGCCAGCATGGTGCACGGATGACGGCGACCGGTGCCCAACTGGCAGCCTCATCTTGGAGAATGCCCCTGGATCGCTGGTGAACAATCCTCTTAACCAACCCAGGGGCCTGTTTTTTTATCAGCCACAGCAGAAGTGAATAATACTGGTTTTCTCTTGTCGGATAGGAGATTCGATTCATTTCGGACTGTGCTTCAGCCTTTGAAATAAGGCGACAGCACGCAATAGTCTCCAAGCTATTCCGTTCAGATAAATTTATGCAAAACCATACTGGATTTAGCTGGTCACTAGCTCACACCAGAGCGATAATGATTTACTCTATGAATGACAACACATAATGAGCTAGTTGTGTCTGCTGTTGCGTAGCCACAAACTGTGACAGTTAGGCCTACACTGCCATCAGCTTTACACACTCAAAGTCTAGAAACAGTTAGCACAAGAAGTCATATCTTTAAAATCTAGGTTTGTTGCTTGCCATTTTGACTAAATGTGAATCATATAAAATTATACAAAAATGCAGTGTGACAAAAATGCAATAAAAAGTCAGTTGTTGTGCCAGACAAATGTACAGGCATTGTACTTTACATATCCCATATGTTCAAGGCTTCATAAATTACATACCATTATTTTCAACTGTTCTTTAGTAATAAGCATTTGGTGAACATCGTAGCTAGCTAGCAGGAGAACTACCAAACTTGTCCACTGACTAACTCTAGATTTCTGCTTGAAGGCTGTTTCCAGAAACTGAAATTGAAACTGTGCCTTTTTCAATGAAATATATGTTAAAATACATGTGGAATATCAGAAGATTGCCCCCTGTCAGCAGTCTGGTGTGCTACACCCAGCCACAATCCAGAAGTACTGAGCAGTTGATGGATTCTGATGTTCATTTCCTGCACCCAGAAGATAATCATGTCTTTTTTCCTCAAAAACCTGGCAATGGGATATTTCTCCTTTTCCAATACATTTTGAAATCATAAACAATAGCCTGTACTTGCCCCAAGCCCTTTTATTTAAGTCTGATGTATTTTGTGTGCAGAGGCGATCAATAGAAAGGGGGGCTTTTTCAGTATGGTTTGCCTACTGTGATATTTGTCTGTCATTGATGACATGCCATCCCTCGTAGGAAATTTAGGCCAAAACATAGCTATTGATTCAGTCATCTCTGATGGATATGCTATTACTGAGGAAAGCTGTTGCAAGAGAAAGAAAGAGAGGGGTTTCAGTGCAGATTCTGGATTTGTTGCAATATTTTCTGTGGCTTATATTTCTGGTTTAGGGGGGTTGCTTTAGTTTTTCATTCTTCTATAATGACTTGTCTTCTGTAGCTGACCTAGAATATTTGGACTGTGCAGTTTAGTATAATAATGTTGATGAAAACTAATAGGCTGTAGCTTGGATATTGTTCTTATATGCTCATAAGAAAGGGCAAAAAAAGAAGACCAGGAGCTGATCTAAGCAGACATAGCAAATCTAGTGTGCCCACCAAAACTAGAGTAATCTAATTAAATAAAACCTGGACATAATGAGAAAATAATAAACACAGTAGCATAGTAAGTTTTACAAGTTAAGCCTATATAACAACAATTTGAAGCTCTTATGTTCATAAAAATACATAGTCACAATAGTATTGCACATAGACTTTATTCAGCAAAATTTATTTGAGTGATGCTAAAAGAGGTACCCATTTTGGATTGACAGAAACAGGCATCCAACCTCAAAAATGCCATTCCGGTCTGTTCAAAGGCCCAAAGCAGGGGGCATAATGTGGCTGTTGTTTTAGCTGAGGATAAAATCTCAGGAGACACATTTTTTTAATAGACAAAATCTCTTTAAAAATGCCAGCACCAGCGTAACCCTGCGGACTGTTAACCTTCTATAATACAAGACCCTCCGACAAATCAAATTCAGGATGTGGGGGTAGAAACAAGTGAGCTTTATCAGAAAGCAAGCAGCTGCGTTCCAGCACCAGCCATAGCCCCAATCTGCTCACTCTCTTTTACAAGGCGATGGCGCTATGAAAAGTCCGGCTAAGTAGTTAATCCTGTACTTTGGCGGAAGTACGAAGTGAAAACTAAAAAAGAAAATGTGTGTGTGGGGTGTGTGTGTTTGGGGGGGGTGGGGGTGGGGGGGGTGTAATGGAGGAGTCTAGGAATCAGCTGTGGTGAGCATAGGGTGGAATCAACGTCATTAATAGTGTTAAAACAGTTGGCACCTTAACAATGAACCTAGTTTCCCTGTTGTGTGCAAGAGCCCCCTAGCAAGTCTGCCTCAGTTCTGTTATTCATACAAACATCTTATGTGCCAACATTCATTTACCTGACAACTTTAAAATAATGGTTTAGTAAGACCAAATTTACACAATTTCCCCCTAACCCCAAATGCAGTAGGGCAGCCAAGACATGTTTGGTGCTTTAGTTTTGAACTGGAACTGTTAAGGCTAATGTAGCTAGTAATACAAATTTGCACCCCACAAATTAGCTCTGACTAAATGCCTAAATTATTACACACTTAGACAACAATACAGAAAAAACCCTTTGGCCTAATAATAACTGATTTTGAGCTATTTGATATTATAATAGTAGGTCATACAGTGCCATTAATAACATGTCCAAGTCAAGTCATTTTTATAGCGCTTTTTACAGAGACAGAGGCAAGGAAAAACTCCCCAAGCTGCAGGATGAAACCTTGGGAGGAACTAATACTCAGAAGGAGAGCCCATCCACGTCTGGTTGAAACCGAATAGCAATAACAATATAAATATTGATGATATGTATATATACGGTATCTCACAAAAGTGAGTACACTTCTCACATTTTTGTAAAGTATTTTATTTTATCTTTTCATGGGACAACACTGAAGATATGACACTTTGTACAATGTAAATGAGTCAGTGTACAGCTTGTATAACAGTATAAATGTGTTGTCCACTCAGAATAACTCATTACACAGCCATTAAGATCCAAACCACTGGCAACAAAAGTGAGTACGCCACCAAAGTGAAAACGTCCAAATTGTGCTCAATTAGTCATTTTCCTACCTTGGTGTCATGTGACTTGTTAGTATTACAAGGTCTCAGGTGTGAATGGAGAGCAGGTGTGTTATTGCTCTCACATTCTCTCATACTGGTCACTGGAAGTTCAACATGGTGCCTCATGGCAAAGAACTCTCTGAGGATTTGAAAAAAAAAAAGCATTGTTGCTCTAGATAAAGATGGCCTAGGCTATAAGAAGACTGCCAACACCCTGAAACTGAGCTGCAGCACGGTGGCCAAGACCATGCAGCGGTTTAAGGAGTTAAATGAGATTTTTTTGCCAAATCATTACTTAAATATTTATAAGACTAAACTGAGTTTCATTTACAGGCTCGTAATGAATATGGGGAAGGTGACTGAAGTTGGAAGTTCAGAAACATGGCCTGGAAAAAGTCCCAACAATGCCCTGTCAATGCATGGGGCACCTTCCAGGTAGAATTTCACCCCTAGTTCCTGGAGAGATTGAAATCTTGCGTCGACTGCTCCTACTAGGCTAACACTATCTGCATCTAAAGAGCCAGGCCATTTAGACTACAGTACTCTTTAATATTTTATTCTTGCCAATGAGTACACTGTGTGCCCTTCATCGTGTTGCCCTCCTGATTGTGTACCAGCAGGCTTGGGTTACACTTTGAGGGACAAACTGGAGATTCAGCCCTGCAAACAAAGCATGGTGTGTTTACAATGAGAGAACACACTATTCCAAATCCGATATGATACAGGGGCACAAACAAACACTGTATCCAGATGAAAGCAGTTCAACACCAAATTATTTATAGCCGTTTATGGGAATACATTGCTAAATATTCGCTCAAACTTTACTTGTGCCTTGATATTACACTCACTTGTTTCTCCACCTACCTTTTAGGTCCACTATGTAAGTGCTCAGTTGTCAGTCATTCTGTTGCTGCAATGTGTACATCACTCTTTCATTTTTAGTCTGTTTCTGACTAAGTATCTGCTGTTCACAAGATACTACTTGGCTGACAAGACTATTCTTAACACAGCAGTGACACTGGCATAGTGTGGTGAAATGTGTCTGAATTCCTAAGGGCACAACACGAACCATCCTTGTTGCATGTTATTAAATTTGTTCACATTTTTTGAACATCTTATCATTGTGAAATGATATTTTTCTTTTTTGTATGTGCAGCCTGCCTGTGGTCTGCTCTCTGCTGCAAGTCAGGTGCTTTATGGGAAGTTTTTTTTTCTATTTCTTCTCCCAAGAGAACAGGGGTGTCCAATCAGCTGGATTTACAAATAGCAGGTGTGTCTTGTCTCCAGCCTTTCCCTGCAGGATGTCCATGTTTGGTCTGTGAGGGAGCCAACTCGTAAATAGGGTTCAATACCCCCACTATCACACATATGGGGCCTGATTTAATGGTCTTTCACATATAACCATTAAGCATTCTTATCATTACAGTTACTGGATCAGTGTGGATCTTTGGAATATGCTAGCCTGATTGCATCATTTATATTTGAATCACTGGATGCATTTCTTGTAACTGATAATGAAATTGTTTGTGTGACATGCAAGGCTTTTTAAAGAGTACTGCTAAACTAAAAATAAAAACACTAGTTTGTTTCTCACCCATGATTACTGCTGTGTAATTAAAGTTGATTTGGAGGTTTGAATGTATCATTATGCACAAACACTTATAATACCCAATATATTATACTACACTAACATGTGTTCAACAATGAACAATATGGAATAAGGTAAGGAATTAGATAATATAATTTGTATTGTATTGTACAGGAGATTTGTTGATGCATATCACCAGCAATTTAAAACATTAAATACAATATGTCTTACACTACACACATGCCCTGGTTAATGAATTCAGTGCATGCCAGCAGTTTCTTTTAAATTGTATAAAGATTACTTTTTCATTTTTTGGCTTGTGTCTTCATGCATTTCTTTGCTGTTGCTGTATTTTCCCATGTTCTACCTGCTAGCTATGATTCATACAATCATACGAAACTACTGTCGCCACATGCATCTCTTCTCTCTGTCACTGGACAGCTTAACATGCTTAATTGCCAATTCTATTCCATCACATAACAGACACCTGCAGTGGCTAACATCTCAGTGATGACCTACCCCCTCCCCCCAGCTGAAAAGAGGCCAGTTGTGCCCTTTTGAACTTCTTCTCCTCATTCTACCCATGATAGACCCAAAGTTGTGCATATCAAGAGACTATTAAACTGTATTTGAAAAAAGAAATGAGCACAAAAATCCTCAGGTGCCATAGAATCAATGACGTGTATGACATATATGACTGAAAATGCTACAACAAAATAACCGTTTTTTAAATAAAGGTCTACTACTTTATAAGAAGATTCCTACACCCATTCTTACAGAGCTTGAAGCTGAGCTTGAAGAGCTCCCACATCGTGCTGTAATATACAATGTATTATATTCAACTCTTACTCACTTCTGATCATAGTTGCAGGTTGAACAATAGCAGTAGGCTGTGTTTGAGTATAAGGCACTATAACAATCATTGTGAAAGGTTCTGAAAAGCCTAGCTTTACTATACCTGATCCCCATACGTAGCACGCATTGCAGGCATGAGGCAGTCAGGTTTACTGTGACCTCCTCTACTGCTATAATCGCTTGCAGTTTTTATAGACTTTGCCAGCAGTGGAGAATCTGTAAGCACATCTTGTCAAACTTTCTCTACCTTCAGCCACTGAGCCAACAGTGTTGTTTACAAAGCCCAATTGCTGTCAGCCCAAACGCTTAATGAAAGTGTGTGCATTTGTGTGCATGTGCGTGTGTGTTAGGGGAAAGGGGGATTGAAGGCAATAAGCTCTTTCAACTGTGCAACTTTATTTATTTATTTATTTATTTTTACAGGTGTCAGGTGCTTCCCCAAGTTGGACTCCAGTTTTAGCTCATGGCAAACACACAAACAGCTTTAGACAATAAAGTATCTGTCATCTCTGCTTGTCTGTGATCAGGCACCTCAATCCCCCTTCACTCTGCTTTTAAACCACCTGCCACTGAGCTCCGTGTGAACGGAAAATTTTATTTTTACTGGAAATAAAAGTGTTTCTTCTTCGTTATTTGTTTTTTTTTTTTTGTAAATTTTAAAATCTGATCTTTTATTAATTCATACTCAACATGTTTTGCAAGCTGCGCAGGAAACAATGAAATGCACCTTAAGTGCTTGAGGTCATGTACTGTAATAAATATAAATAATCAATCAAATAAATAAATAAAAATAAACAGATAATTAGCATAGATAAATGGCAAAGATAAACAGATGAATAAATCAATGAACACATTTCAAAACATCTTGTGACAGTCACAGCTGAAAGAAAGCCTTCATTCAGAGGTGTCTATTTGGAGGACAAGGTATGTTTAAGGGCACACTCTTTCAGGCCTCTCAGGGGGCTACTTTGAGCTGTTATAAGCAGGGCAGGGTACTGTGACAGGCAAAGAGCAGTAGGATAAGAGATCGACAGTGGCAGTGATAGAATTTAGTTGATAGTATCAGCAGAACAGGCGTGTTGATGCTGTCAGGTCGGGGGCTGTCAGGCCGTCTCCAGGCACCGTCAGCAGGGGGTCTGACACCAGGCAACAATGTTAACTCTGCTCCTGAAAGGGGGCCATGAACTATGATCGGCGATATGGGCCCATAAATAGAAATCCATTTTCTTGCCATGCAGGGCGATGAGGCCAGCCAGAAGTGTTCCCCTCTATGCACATGCAGCGTTTACCTCTCTTGTTCTGAAGGTGAAAGGATTAGGGATATTGACCATGTGCTCTTGTGACTGGATGACTGCTGTTGTTCCCACTGTAGACCTTTTCCCCTGACCACCCGTCTCCTCTGATTAGCACAAAAATCTGAAAATAAATAAATAAATAAATACGTACATAAAAAGCAAAAGGAACCTGAGCACTTTTCTCTTCCCTGTGCCCAGTTCCGGAGCTAAATAAAAAATGAGAACAAACCAGGAGAGTTTGTATTCAGGCTGTTTTTTTG
>JBBPDA010000009.1:19048346-19064518 GCA_037974385.1 Arnoldichthys spilopterus
CTTCCCTGTGCCCAGTTCCGGAGCTAAATAAAAAATGAGAACAAACCAGGAGAGTTTGTATTCAGGCTGTTTTTTTGTCCTCTGTTGTAAAAAAAAAAGAGAAAAGGAGTTGACTTCATGACGTTTTATATTTCTACAGCCAGGCTATGCAACTACACAGCCCTAAATAATAAACCTTGTGTAGTTGTAAAGAATTAGACTGAGATTATGTAACGTTGCAAACTAGCAAATACACCAATCAGCCATAACATTAACAGGACAGGTAAAGAGAGTATCACTGACTATCTAGGTATTGTATTACAGTGGCATCTGCCAGGGGGTTGGTGGTGGTGGTGGTGGTGGTGGATGGCAGCAAGTTTGACAGCAAGTGAAATGTCCGTTCTTAAAGATGATGTTCTATAAGCAGGACAAATGGGTGAGCAAAAGGATCTGAGTCACAAGGACCTTATTGTGATGGCTAGATGACACAGAGTATCTCTTTAACAGCAGATCTTGTGGAGTGGTTGCAGTGGTTAGTACCTACCAAAACTGATCCAAGGAAGGACAATTGGTGAATTGCTGGTCATAAGTCATGGGCACCCAGAGCTCAGTGATGCATGTGGGGAGTGGAGGTTACACTGTCTTTTTCCAATCCCACAGAAGACCTATTGTGTTTAAAAGGTTAATGCTGATAGAAAGGGGTCAGAACACAGTGCACTAAAGTCAGGACTCTTTCAGCAGCATGAGGAGGACCTACTTAATATTAGGCAGATGGTATTGATGTTATAACTGGCATAAGTTAATGTTCAATTCACAATCCACTTAAAGTAGCATTTCATACACTATCACCTCACTCTGTTAGAGCACTAGCTAAAGTTCTCTCTGTACAGAATAACTTTTTTTTCCCTAAAAACTGTGGTTAAAGGGGAATAAGATCGACAGGAGTGAGAGAATGTGTAGGCAAGGGGGAGGACAACAGAAAAGAAGACAACTGAGAAATGACTGAAATAGAGTTGCCACCTTTTTCCCTATCCTACTCCCCATTCCTCAAACCTACAGAGGAACTGCTTTCCTCACAGAGATAGAAAGTGTATGACAACACATGACCAGATGCTCCTCCTCAGTCCAATGAATCCTAGATGTCTAGACATCTAAAAGGATGGCCAGGACGTAGATTACAAATGCCAACAGATTCATTCTCATTTATGCTGAAAGGACATAAGGTATAATGTTTGTGTAGAAAGTGTACAGTTTGCACATTTTTGAATCACACTGCTGGAATTACTGTTCTTTAGTGTATGTATTTTGTAATTACTGTATGGCCCCTTGCAGCACAGTGCAACAGGGATGAACCAAAAGTTCCAGAAATTTGACGGGGAATGGTCAAAAATAAAAAAGAATTTACATTTTAGATTAATAAGGTCTACATTGTAAAAAAAACTTTACAAATAATGTAGTTTTAAAACAAATAAATCTAAAACTCATAGTTTGTACAATGGCATTTAAATTAAATTAAATTTTCTTTAAACAGAGGCAACAGTTGGTGAGAAAACAAGTAGCAACACATTTCATCCTAGAAGTGTAGGTAAGCAGTAATTTTAATGGAACTAGTGGTGCTTTGTGATATAGGTGAGTAGTTTTGATGGTTTATTTCACCAGTTTCCAACCTTTTTCGATCACGCCCCATTTCTTAATCCTGACAAAGTTGATTTAACAAAAAAACTTAACATTGTTGTAAGAAACCAGTCAACAATGTTTTAAATAATAATAATAATAATAATAATAATAATAATAATAATAATGCAGGGGATGAGCCTCAGAACACAAGTTTGCTTCACTACGCAGCAACACATTCACAGCCACATTAAATAACTGAATCCAGTTTAATCATGCATAAACGTAGTTTACATTTATTTATTATCAGTATGACACTCAAAGGCAAGTAAATTCGTAACGAGAGAATAAAATTCCCCTGAATATTTAAGACTGCAAGAAAGATGATCCATGGCACTAGAAAACATTTTAGAGGGCAATGAGGAAATCTGAGCTACACAGAAAGAGTTGTCATTTAAAGAAAAAGAGTAAAATGGACGATTTAAAACGAATGAATTGTGTGAATTAAAAATGAATTAAAAAGTTTAAAAAGAGGATCTGTCAGTGGTCCAGAGTGTGTAGGGTATGCAGCTTGACAATGTTGGGGGAAGGGTCAGACATTTTCACAGCTGTAGTCTGCGTGCTCTGGTCAGAGTCAGAGTAGTGACCCATTTGGTTCGTTTGGACTTTTCTGTGTAAAACCGAACCAAGAGGAAAACACCATTTACTCATTAGCTCATCAACTGATCTGAGAAAACCAGCTGTGTGAAAACACTCTAACTCTATATTTTTCTAGACAGCATCCAGTCTTTGATAATAATTATTTTGATGTAATGTCAGAGCAGAGACACCAGCCTCAACCACAAATTCTTGTGAAGGGGAGGACAGCTCTCAATGCTTGCTTCACAAGGGACAGATAACATTAGCCTTAAAAGTCATAGAGCAGCTGCAGTTGTATCAGCCACTCTGGAATCCTTAAAAACACCAGAACATTACACTTCACTGTAAACTGTTAAGTAGACTACAAGACATTAAAATGATGGCATGTAATTGGAAGCTAAAAAAACTCTAAAAAAATGAAATCAGTGATTACAGCAACCCCTAGAGGCAGTCTGGCTCCATATTTTGGAAAACAGTGCTTTATTCTGATATTAAAAATCAACCCACTTTATTTGAACCCACCCTACCTGTATTATGCCTGTTTTTTGATGAATTTGCAGAGAAGTGACACTAATGTGTTGTCGTTTAAAACACATTTACAAATCGGCCCCAGCTCTGACCTCAGGACTGTGGCAGTGATGAACCACACTTGAAGTGTTGTGATGTTGTAAGGGGGATTTGTGCAAACTTAAAAAATGCATGAGGAACAGTGCTTTCTCTCTGACTTGGGAGAAACTGTTTTTTCACAGTGCCCAGGGAGCACACAAGCAGATCAGATGGGAGTGGGGAGGGGGGAAGAGACAGAGAAAGAAAGTGCAGCTCGCAGTTTGAGCCTACAAGGCAATTCTTCCTCTCGTCCCAGGTGAGAGAACTCCAGAAAAAGAGAGATGAACCTCAGGAACCAATTTGCTGAGTTTTGTTCTGAGACAGAAGCCTGGAGTCTTTCACAGTTTGCTTTGGTTTGACTTCACACAGAGGAATGGGGTCTGTAAGCTTTTGGTCCTGTGAAGAAGAAAATGGCCCAGAGTTGCAGGCCAGTTTAAAGCTCCAAGTGTAGAGCTGAAATACACACAGCAGGGATGACGTTAAGGTCATCTAAAGAAGTAAAATGAACTGGGATAGAGTAGGAAGAATATCATACTTTCTACCACAGTTAATTATGGCCTACTGGAAAAGCTGTTAGTGCTAACCTTTTTGGATCAGCAAGAGTGAAAACTCTTTGAGGGAGCAAAATGCATTTTTCCTCATAAACCTAGAGATGTCAGGCTACTAAATAGCAAGCCACGGTTAGTCAATGTAAGCTATTTTCTTGTTATAAAAGTCCTGTTTTATGTATAGATCTTTGTTGATGATGTACAGACTGAAAACAAACATCTTTTGCCCCTTGACTAATATTTCCTATGCAAGTGTGGAAGACTAGTATATCTCATATATCATATTCTAGTGAGTATAGAATATATTTTTTATGATTATTCATTTTGTAATATCTACTATTTTAATGTATTTCAGCACTTATTGAGGAGCTACATGGACCAACTGGCTCCTTTTTCTAGTGTAGTGGGGTGTTAACAGTACTGGGATGATAACAGAGTGTGTCTATGTACTAATATCTTCTGTTCTAATTTGTTGGGGTGTTTATAGAAGTTTTTTTTAAATCACAAATTTAGGGTATAAGAATGTTTATTAAGGATGTATATGGAGTAATATCCTCAATTCTATTGTATAGAAGTGTGCAATGAGGGTGCTTATAGACTAATATCTCCTATTGTAATGTAAAAAAGTGTTTACTGAAGTGGTTTATGGGTTACTATGAACTTTTTACTTTATAGTGGTGTTTATTGACTAATAACTTTATTAACAGTATATAGGAATGTTTATGACGGGTGGTTATAGTTTTATAGTTATAGTTCAAGTGTTTACAAAGGGTAATCTAATATGTAAATTATATAGTTATAATATATGTGGGGTTTATAAAGAAGGCTAAAACCTTAACACAGTTCTGAATAGGTTCAATATCAACATATTGTTTCTATTTTTAGCATTCACTGGCCCAGACAACGAGAACTGCTAATGAATTGAAAAAAGACTTTTGACCAGCGCTAGTCATAAAGTGGGTTCTCTGAGCACAGCCCCCCAGCAATGCATTGTTCTTGGTGAAATTAAATCCTCCATATCTACTTTAATGCCCAACCAGTTCTCTACTCTGATCCTAATCGACAGCCATTCAATTATTCCTGGGCTCATAACCATAAAGCAGTAGAATGACAGGCTATATATTCAAACCAATATTTATTTGTAATAATGCCAGTAGTAAATGGAGGGTGGGGGGAATAGGGGGTGTTGGAGGGTAGGTGGAGTGTAGATTTGAGACATAAAAAGAGAGTAAAAGGTGTATGTGAAAGAGTTTTGTAAGATCAACTGTAAGGCTTGTAATTTATCAGTACATTTCAAATCCTTCTCATGGCTGCCATCTAAATATTGGGGTGGGGTTTGGTGGACATATATGCTTACAGTATGTTTGGAGAGCAAAATATATTCTTTCACCCTTTTAAATTTTAAAACGCCTCCAGTCTTCTCTTTGGAGGAGACGTGGCCTTAAAAGGCCTCACGCGTCACGCAACACTGGGACTTGAAATAACCTTCGTCCAGGTGCGCTGATGAAGCCCTCGTCTCCTGCATACAACTGCACCGAGGAAGTCATCAGCTGAGACACACATTTCCATGATTGACTGCAAAGAGCGAGTGTGTGTGTGTGTGTGAGAGAGAGAGAGAGAGAGAGAGAAACTGGGCAAAGCCAATGCCTGGGAGAATTGGACGTGCAGTATTTAGATGTATAGTAACAGATGGGAGACCATGCAGAAATCAAAAAATAGTTTTCACTTGCCTTTGATTTGGTGAGGGAAATACTAAATGCGCAGCGCAAGACTACTGAGCAGATCGTCCCAGACCCACAGACGAAAGCGTACGGGTTGATTCTTTTTTCCGAAGGCTGAGCAAGTTGCCTCTGTCTGTCTTTTTTGATTGCTTTTATTTTGGAGACTGCAGGGAAGGGAACCGTACATGCCTGACATTGCCATTTCAAATGAAAATAAAAATAAAAAAAGGAATTAATTCACTTTCCAGGCGTATCCCAGAACACTTCTGAGAGTTAACTCTAAGAAAAGCAGAAAAGTTTCTGTTAATGCTTTGTAGTTGTCTTAATTGCTGAGTATCTAAATGAGTCTCACTTACATCTGGCAGATTTGGAACCTCTCTCTATCTCTCTCTCTCATTCGCTCCTGCTTTGTCTCTCTCACTTTCTCTCTCTCTTTCTCTGTCTCGCTCTCTCTGTGTGTAATGGCAGGTGTAAGGACTGTCCTGACCTCCGGCTGAACTCATCAGATGAAATGAAGTTGTTCAGTGAGCTGGGGAAGACGAAGCATAGCTGGGTGAGAATTAATCAACCCTACCGGGCGTGTGCGGGTGGCGGCTGTTGGCTTGACCCCGAGCCGCTTGCCAGACCCTCCTGGAAATGAAAGACATCATTCCTGACACATCATATCCTGGATTATTGACTGTGGGATAGTAGGTGTGTGTCACTTCGATTTGTGTGCTATGCTTTTTGAATAAACTGACAGCAAAAGGATCACCCATTGATTTGGTTTGATCTGTACTGCAGGGGCACATGGTTTTCCTTTCTATGTTAGCTCATACTACATGTCTGTATTGTCATGAAAATCTGCATATTTGCACTGATTGTAAACAAATAGATCATAAATAAGTGTTTTGACAAATTTAAGAACATGTTTAGAATATGTTTATGAAAAAACTTTGTGATTATGGTGTTAATTCCGGCTTTTATTCATTGAAAATATAAAAAAAATAAAATAAAAAAGAGCCCTTATTCTTATTGCTTTATTTGGATAGTACATTAGAACACACTATAGATTTGCTACAGATGTGCAACTGAAACTAAACTGATTCTCTAGATTGTAATGGTTATATGACCATTTATTATTTCCCTAAGAATTTGATTGTTTTTAAACTATGTAAACTGGTTATGTTTTGATTGTCTGCTCTGTGTTTACTCTCTTTCAAAAAGCAATCTGAAATACTTTGACATAAATGGTTAGGGCTAACCTACTGTAGGCTGAATAGGGAGATATATGTAAATGCACTGATGTAAATGCTCTGATGCACAGAATCACAAAATAATGAAATCAAAATGCCTTTTGATAAATAAAAAGTAAACAAACCCTTTTTTAAAAAAAAAACAAACAAACTGGCTTTTGAATGAGAAACATAGTACAGGCAATAAGAAAAAAAAAAGAAAAAAACAGCACAACATTTACTGATAAAAATCCTTTGGTTCCTTCAGCTTTTGTGTGAGAATTTTGCAGCAAAAACGTAAATGTTATTATTCTTTAGGCCGCATACCTTTTACTTCTACTTATACCTTGCATTTTGGGCATTCAATACAACATGAGTAGAAACTACATGGATGGAATTAATATTTTTCACAAAAGCTTGTAAACATTGCTCTGTACCATGTCTTCACTGTAGATTCAAGAACTCAGTACTGAAGAATGCACTATTCAATAACTAATTTTCTCTTTTTTATTCGAATGCTTCATTCCTGTTTCTCTGTGGATGTTTCTTTTAGGTGAGAGGAGAATAAAGTGGGGCCTGCACTTGTCTATATTTAAGTTTTGAGTTGCTCTTCATGTTTTTAACCAAAGCTTTCCTCACTGTGGTTTGGCTCACTGAGGTTGGTGGAGGTGGCTGAACTGTCATTATCCTAGAATAGGGAACAGGGTTTGCAGTTATAGCTGCTAAAATCCAATGGGTCTTTTGTGAATAGCACTCATGGCATTTGCTGTATTGAGAAGTCCTTCATTCAAAGTTCTTGGATGTAGAAACTCAAATTGTTTGTACAAACTTTGACAGGCAAGAAAGAGGCAAATGGGATATAATCTCATTATATTTTGGCTTCTCAAAACCTTGACCACATAAGTTACTCTGCGCAATAAAAAACACAGTGGGGGTGGAGGCGTCATATTGCAGCTGCATTTATGCTTTTGGTAAGTTTGCAAGACTAACATCTTGGAAAAAGAGAGTAGGCAGAGGACAATGGTCCAATAGCGCTGTGTGACTGGATTTGCTTGAAAGGAATGTGCACGGTCTGAGTACAACTTTTTTTTTTCTTGTGTCGATACTCTTGCAGTGGAAATTTTTAATCTTGAGGCAGAAAACTTTGAATGCATAAGCTCTCTGCCTCCATCTCCTTGTCTTCATGACAGATTATGCCATTGTGTAAGTGCACGGGGGAAAGAATGAACTGCGGCTCTCCCTTTCTGAACACTCATTTGCTCTGGAACACACCAATTGGATACAACGCATCAAACGGAAAAGTAGTGAACCGACAATGCAGATCTTCCTTCTTTGTCTGCTAGCCTACTTACACTTAATTAAAGCATATGGCAGACATTTCTCCAGCATGGTGGATTCATATCAGAGCTTAGCCAGGGAAGGTTGCTTTTCTTTCACACTTTCTTTGTGTATTGCACTTTTGTACAAAATCAGGTTTTTTGTTTTGTGAAGCACTTAAGGCAGAACAACACTTTCAAAATAACTTTTTGAGGTCTGAATACTATGGGTGTTTCAGAGATTTTGGAGAGCATAACAAAAAAACAGAACACTTAAACAGTAGTAGCAGCCACCTTGAAGCCTCAGTTGTGTCTGTACTTCTGTATATTTTCACACAAACTTCTGAAAACATATAAGCAGGTTTCTGACACAGTTAGAAGCAGGTATTTCCACTGTAATTTGTGTGGCATATACTTTCATCACTTGTTAGACATATTACCCTCATAGCTTGCATCCAAAACTGAAGAAATAAATTTCAACAAACATGTCTTGCCTGCCTGACAGCATTTGGGGTGAGAGAAAAATGGTGTAAATCTGACATTTCGCCAATATTTTCTTTTAAGAATCAAACTCAAATAAAGTGGCTATTTTAGCTTTTAGCTTACAAAGACTCACAAATCTGACAGGCACATTCAGCATTTTTTGTTGACTTTTACACACACTCTCTGTGTGGAGTAGGATTGATTATTTTGATGGAGCTGTGTAGTGTGCCTCTCTCTCCCTCTCTCGCGTGATAAAGCTCAGACGAGCAGTTCTTTGTTCTCTGCCCGGCTGCTGTTTGTAGAGGATGCTAAAAGACACACAGCCTCATGCCAAATCTGTTTCACTGTTTGTCATACACACCATTGTTGAAGTGCTTTACAAAGATTGAAGATTATCTCCCCCTCGCTGGGCACTACAGTGTTTTGTGGCGTGCTTCATGTATAATTCACTGCCAATATAAATTGCGGGAGTTAAGGAACACAATGCATTTTGTTCTGGCCGACCCATTGCTTTTTAACCTAGAAATTATTTATCGTTGCCTCTCCCTTGAGGAGACCTAGGCTGACCCTGCTAGGCTCCTAATTGGCTCACTTGCTTTAAAGCTTTTTGTTTGTTTACGGCTCAGGACAGCTTTCTTAAATATTCTTCGTAGTGAACAAACTACGCGGGTGCAGGTACAAAATTGCATGCTTTCTAAAAAGAGTGGCTTTATAAACAACTGCAGTTAAGGACAGAGTCAGTAACTATGGATGCGTAAGACACTGCTGAAGACTGGTAAAGTTTAGTCTTAGACAGCATCCTTCAATAAAAAAACAAATACAATTCAGTGTCTGGTGACAAGTATGCAAAAAGTCTGGACAATGGAGATGTGCCACCTATGAATTTTGTAAGTATCACAAAACATAAAACATTACATAAATTAGGGATATTCAACAATGCATCATTCACATATAGCAGAAAGCGTGTGTAAATTTGGAGGTTTGAGTGGCTTAAGTGTTTTGGGTCCGGAACACGTGCAGATATCAGAGATTGTTGTTTGCTAAGGTTACATTCATGACTAAAAAGAGCACTTAATAAAAATGCTTCACACATTCACAAAACATGTAGCCACTAAATAGAAAAGCTCTCAGTCCAATAGACAAACACAGGGTTTATTTTCCCAAAGTGTATTTTTGCTGATCTTCGCAGTGTACTATAGAAGTAATTTGAAGTCCTATGTTGCTAAATGAAGCTTAACATTTAAGTAAATTAGAATGCAAAGTTTAGCAATGAAAAAAACGTTTACAATACTCTTGCAGGAGTTTGCATTTTAAACATAAATCCACGACAAACTATTTTATTGTTTATACAAAGCTGTATAATTATTTTTTTAATTATTTGCATATACAGTATATATTAGACTTGAATTAATTTCAATTTGAGGCACTGAAAATGCGATCACATAAAGAAGGTACTCTAGAAGGATGTGATGGTACAGATTACATATATGCATACGTATATAAATTGTACATACATGTACATACACACATATTTCAGTTTTGTTTCCAAGTCCATATTGCAAATATTGAAATATAAGTGCACAGTATAGAAAAACATTAGAGAGACAGCAATTATTAGGCAGAAAATTTGTCTAATTCATTAAAAAAATTTGATTTATTTAAGATTTATCTACAAAGTCATTTGCAATGTTGTGAGTCTGAAAAACACACAGTGCATCCCTGGATTCATTTGAACCACTGTGTTTCATTACCAAAACAATGAGATGTAATGTGTTATTAAGGATAGGAGAGGGTATTCATGAGTTCTTTGTAATTCCCTATTTGATGGCTGGGCTTACAGCAATTATGATGTTTAATTTACGGATTTAGCTTGGAGTATTCAGATGAGGCAAAAGCACGGGTGGCTAAAGTTTGGTCGAGCGTGTGGCAGCAGACGGCATGCGTGAATGTTGATGTCGCTCCTCTTGAAGTCTCTCTGGGACCGAGGATGTGGAGTGTTGATCGTTGCGTTGCACTGATAAGCTAAAATGTTTCCAGAGCGTAAAGAATTGCACGGTGTGTGAGAGGGATAAACCATAATCTAGCGCTGCACACTGAACTTGACTCGCTAATATTTGCATTGGAAATCAGGTTGAAGTTATGCTAAGCTCCCCATTATAGCCTCATGTATGTGAAAAGGTCTCCCCCTTCATTTGAATATGGCCTCTACTGCATGAGGCAAAAATGGGTAATAGAAAGCAGTAGACACCAAGGCTTTAAAAATGCACAATTTATTGAATTAGCTATTGGTAATATCATATTATCAATATCCATTTACCTCTACTATGTTTTGACTGGCATTGGCTAAGAAAAATATTTCATTAATAAACATTTGAACAGAATCCTGGTCAAGAATCCTCAAGCCCACCCCTTCATAAAGGGAAAGAGGACTGAATGATAACTTCTGCTAGATTAAGGATCCATTCAAATGATATGGCTGGGCTAAAATGGGAGTAAAGAGTTTCATATAGGATTATATTAATAATAATAAAGTAATACAGAGATCAAAAGAAGGGCGGCTATGGAGAGTCCTCCGTTCATAATCCTCTAAGGCACAGTAATGCATATTTCATTCAGTCATTTTGTACATGTCCAAAAATCCATTTGCAATCTGAGTGTGGGTGCAAATAGAGTTTGCACGGTGGTTGCTTGGCAATTTAAATATCAGACATTTGTAAAAGAATAGATCACTTCTTTTACTGTTTAATCTAATGGGCTATATTTTTTGTTGCTGAATCATATGCTTTGTGGTTTATTATGTTAAAACTTTGCATCTATTTCATATATTGCAATAAAAGGGCACAACAATTGTTTGGGACCGTTTATATTTTCTGTTAATCTATCTCGAAATAGTCATGCATTGCTCTCTGTGGGTGAACTGTATGGTTATCTCCTGTACCCCAAAGTTAAATGAAAGTTTACCGTTGTTAACACACAAATATCAGCAAAGAAGTTTTGCTTTTTAATACACAATGAAGTATGCAAAACAGTAGGAGCAGTGTTGGTGTAATGGATAGGGAACTGCCCCTGTGAAGGTTGTGGGTTCAAATCCTGGTACAAGTGGAAGGTACCATCCTCAAGGACTGATCCCCCTGTGCTGCCCACCTGATCTGCCCATTGCTCCTACACAGTGGTCACATTTCATTGTGGTGCTGTGGTGTATTCACAATAACAAATAATCACTCACTTCAACGGCTTTGACACTTAGCACTATAACAGTACCTTTTAAGAGGGTAACTGCTATAACTGTAAGTGATTTAAGTCCGTTTTTGTAGTGGCAGAATTGCATAAAACTGTGTGAAATCGTGTGGATAATCGGCTAAATCTCTCAACATGAAAAGATAATTGCCCCCCGAAATTAGCGTACCTGAGGCCCGTTGCCTTCGGTCATGCCTAGTTTCTTACATAGTGATGATGGCGATATTACTGCTTAATTAAGATCAGGCTGGAGTTGCTGAAGGTCGGCCATTAGCGCTGGGATCATTGAAATGCTAATTATAAACAGATTAGAAAGTTACGCTCCTTTATGGGGGGTTATTAGATAATTACTCACAGTGTACGGTTTAGTGTAATAATGATTATAGGCCACACAGATTGTGCATGTGGGTGTGTGTATGTGTGTGTGTGTAGATTTCAGAGGACTAGGCTGTTGGAGAAAAGGTTTGTACAAGACAGCTGCAAAATGAGGTAGCTTTAGCTCACAATAAATGCAAAAGACATGTTTAGCTTAAGTAGGTGACTTGAGCAGATGTAAAGGTTGTCATATTTCATATGCAAATAAAGCTTGAAAACATACAGGCATACACTTACCTTTCACTTATAAAAGATAATATACTTTTCATGTTCATTCTCTGGTCACTTCATAAAGTATGTCTACCTTATATATCCACTATATAGATGTACAGTTACAGTGTGTAGCTCATCTGTCGTCATGCACAACTTGCCCCCACACAAACTTATTCAGCCAAAAGCGCTGTGGATTAATTAAGGACTATAGGCTATCAGTAAATATGCTACAGTCTCCAACTGTACACCAATGAGGTGGAACAACAAAGTAGAGACCAAAAGCAAGTAGCTAGTAAGGTCAATATACATTTCCAAGAAGCTCAGTGCAGGTAAGATAAAACCTGGCTAACAGCTTTATCTGAAATGTCACCTGCTCTAGTTGTAGTGTTTCGGTAAAATGCTTTATAGATCAAAGCTAACATTAGGTTCTAAGTGGTTGTAGTGATAATGCCTTGCAACTGAGCTCGGTTTTTTTAAACATCTTTGTCACACACAAGTAAAAAGTTCCCTTAAACTGTTCCTGGAAAGTAAGCATAATACATATACAACATTTTCAAGAGTGGTTATTCACAGATCCACTATAATAAGAGCTTAATGTCTTCAGAGAATTGTATGCTCTTATGCTAGTCTTTACTACAGCTACACAATTAATGTGATTCTGCCAATCTTTAAAATGTTTCATTCCTGAAAGGACTGTGGACACATTCAGTAAATTAGAAACTAGCAGCTGTCTTCAAAAACAAGTGATGTTTGCATGATAATTTCCAGAAGAAAACCAACACAAAACGTGAAAGAATAAAGAAACTGATATGTGTAAAGGAATGAATACGGACAAACGAGCAGTATCAATTGTCTGTTCTACACAGAGAGGTGGAGGTAAATATTTAAATTTTGTTCAGTTTGTTGAGTCTACCGTGGAATAAACATGCTCTCTGGAATGTGCCCAAGCAAGTACTTATGTCTGCAACCTGTCCGAGACTCAAAAACAGCTTTAAAATTGTGAATAAGGTTTAAGATGAAACATTCATTAGTTTGAAGCAAGTCTCCAGAAACATGTTAGATCATTTATCCTTGTGAATGCAAATTGAAACATACAATAGCATAATAACGTGAGTGCAATACTCAACACATGAGCTGGGTCAATAGTGCACTGAAGAGGAGCGCATCTTTCCTGGACCTCTTCAGTGTGAGTTTGGGTCAGATATACAACAGTAGGAGGTGTGATGATAAAGAGGTTAACTGTCCTCTGCCAATTTAGTTTTTTCCTTTACTTGCTTATTTGTTTATTTTTCTAACAGCAAAGCCCATAGGATGGTTCATTAATAAATAATGCACCACCTCCAGCTCTTGTTAAAAGAGAAGGAAGATCTGCTTTAAATGAACATTTTAGCATAATTTTCTTTTGTTTTTGGTTTCTTTGGTTTAGGCTACTGATGCTAACAAGTAGTGGATAGTTTGTAATCAATCTTAATTTATCTAAACAAAAAGTTACATGTCTACATTTAGTCATCTCGAATAGATATACATGACATACTTGAAAAATTGACAAAAGTACAGAAATTCCATAATGGCTTCTAGCACTGTTTTTACTATGCAACATACTTTTTGTTCATTTTATACTGTAGTGCAGTGCAGTACGTAACTGAAATATCATAAAGGGCATTTGGCAAGGATTTGATGGGGTTTTGTGGGTGCAGGCCTCCCCTCGAAAGAAATTGTTCTTAGAGCCAACAAATGCTTAGATGTGGCAAACATCAAGCTCATGTTTAATGGCCCAGTGTACCAGGGGAGTGGAGAAGAGGGAGAAGGCGATAAGCAACAACGAACACGTCTGGGATCACAGTGCCGATTAGTCATCAACGGGTGGTACAGCCAGTTGGGTCCCCGAAACGACAAGCTTTACTCTCTGGCTTTCCTCAAGGAGTTCATCTCATGGCTAGAATCAAATGTCTAATTAGAACCTACAAATAATTCCAAAGATGTTTCCCACCACTTCACCCAAAGCTACTGGAATTGCAAAAGCAAATAAAATATTGTTGTATGTTTTGGTGCTTGGCCCCGAGCAGATGTTGTTGTTGGTGTTGTTTTTTGCGAGCTTGATTGATGAATAAAGGGGAAAGTCAGACTAAACACGTCCCCTGGTGTTCTGGTTTATTCCATTCGCAGTGCATCCCTAGGTGTCCTTGTAAATGCAATAATTAAAATGATTACCACTGCGCACGACTGCGTGTATGAATACAGATTGCAGGGAGCTTATCATCAGCAAACTGCTATCAAAAACAAAGTGCTTCTGTTTCACTGAGTGGCTAATCAGTAGCATACAAGCATTTTGGAAAGGAAAAGTCTTGGAAAGGATTCAATAATATTTTTAGGACATAGTATTGTGCTCAAGTTTAAAATAAGTTTTGTAAGCAAGCAAAATGTGCGATGCCTGGTGCATTTAAGGTTAATAATGTTGAGTTTCATTAGCAGTAATTTTTTGTAAACAAATCTAGACTTTGCAATACAATTTCCCAGTGAAGTTGATTAAGTGACAGTTTATATTTATATTTATAGCCCTGCAGTCCAGTACATCTGAGTTGGTTAAAAGTGCAAAATGTTAACTATAAGATAGTATGGTATTTATACCTTAAAGAAACCACATATAAACACCAGACTTTTACTAAAAGTAATAAATCATAATTCCACATCATCACATTTAACATTAAACTTTGTAGGTCCTGTACTGCTCCCAATTCCAAAACGAATGGATAAGATGGGATTCAGTCTACATCAGGGGTGTCAAACTCTGGTCTTGGAGGGCTGGTGTCCAGCACTACTTATCATTTGCCCTCCTCAAACACACTCATTAAACCTGGCACTTAGCAGCTAAGTTGAATCAGTGAAGTGTTTCAGCAAGGAAATCACCAAACTGTGCTGGACACTGGACCTCCAGGACTGGAGTTTGAAATCCCTGGTCTTTATGCTCAAAAGTCAATGCCAAAGTGACTTTTATGTTTTCCATCTATTCAGAAATGAATGGAAATGGAAAAGATCTTGTAAAATATTAATATATAATTCTATTACACTATTTTCTGCATTACTATATTTGCCTAAATATCTTGTATGATGGCATACATCTCTAAGAGCAGTCTTTACTCGAACTCATCTCTTTTTGTTAGGTCCAGTCTGTTCACTGTTCTCCAGTTGCCTGATTACCATTCTAAACTCCTTTTGCTTCCTAATACAACAGATTCTTGCATGACAATGACAGAAAACACTCTTTTTGAATCTCCCCACCTCCAGACCAGCCAGAGTTACACCACCCAACCCATGGCTCTCAGATGCCCTTTGCAACCAGTGGACTGAACTAAGAGCAGCAGAAAGAAGATGGCATAAACACAAGCGCCAGACTGACCTTGGAGACTACCAGAGGCTGCTGTCATCCTTCCCCTCAGTAGTCACAGCTGCAAAATCATCATACTTCAATAAAAAAATTAGCGGCTTCACCAACTGTCGCAAGATATTCTACACCTTCTCTACCCTTCTTCAACCCCACCTCCCACCCCCCGCTACTTAAGAAGCACAACATAGACCCTTGCCAGGCAGCCAACTACAGACCGGTATCTCTTCTACCATTTTTTTCCAAAATCCTTGAACGTGCTGTTTATAACCAACTTTCTACTTTTTTCTTACAAAACATCTTCTAGATCAAAACCAATCTGGTTTTAAGAGTGGTCATTTTAGAGAAACTGCCCTGCTAAGTGTGGTGAACTCCCTGCAGATGGCAAGAGCTACATATAAGTCATCAGTTCTCATATTGCTAGACTTATCTGCAGCATTCGACACAGTCAACCACAGACTGCTCCTCTCCACCCTCACCAGCCTTGGCATTACTGGAAGAGCACTTGACTGGTTCAGGTCTTACCTAACAGAAAGATCCTATGAGGTATCCTGGAGAGGTGAAGTATCAGCTCCTCTCCTGATGAACATCGGTGTTCCTCAGGGATCGGTGCTCGGCCCCTGCTCTTTTCATTATACTGTATATGACTTCACTGGGCCAGATCATCCATTCACATTGCTTGTACATGTAAATACAGTTTTCATTGTCATACACACGTGGACAAAATTGTTGGTACCCTTCAGTCAATGAAAGAAAAACTCACAGGGACACAGAAATAACTTTAATCTGACAAAAGTAATAATAAATAAAAATTCTATGAAATTTAACCAATGAAAGTCAGACAT
>JBBPDA010000009.1:19064618-19091839 GCA_037974385.1 Arnoldichthys spilopterus
AGTTATTTTTGTGAGCATTTTGAGTTTTTCTTTCATTGACTGAAGGGTACCAACAATTTTGTCCATGTGTGTATATAAGTCTTAATTGTTACAAGTATCAACTTACTCTGATTAAGCTTCAAAAAGGGCCAAATCTGTGAGTTCAATAAAGTAATCATATATTTAAATTAATACAAATACTCAGCCTTCTGAACACATGAATTTTATTATTTGTTAAAAAAAAACATTTTCTAAATTCCTGAGTGAAAACAAAGGGGTCACCTTATAAAAGCTAATTTTTTTAAATCCTCTACATGAAAAATATGTTAATCCTCCAAAAATCACAATTTCCTACAGGTATAACATCTTTATTAATATTATCCTTTTTATTCAGACATGGAAGCCCTTCCACTGGGCTTTTCTAGGTCATTTTTGCACGTTCAATTTTAGACCTCTGAAGGTGCAGACTCCAGGTAACATCTTTTTTTCGATGTCTTCCAAATGTCCATTATTGATGTTCCCAGGACCTCCTGATAAGGGCCAATTCTAGTCCAAAATGAGGTCAATGTGAATGTCTTCTTTAAGTAAAAGTTAGACTCATTTTAGACATCGTTTCTAGGCTTTGTGCATAACTGCCATTTCAGAAGGTGGCATAATGTTCCAATACATCTTCCTACAGTGTCCTTTGATTGTCTCAGCAGCAGATAACTGGAGATGCATACAAAGGTGTAAAGCATTTCCAGTTCAAATCTGCTGCTGAGCCAAACGAAGCTTCAGGAAAATTAACTGGTATGGTTAACAGGCAAACAGGGACTCCACCTCCTGAAATTACAGTTATACACAGTTATACACAACATGCTTTACAAATAACACATATAAAAAAAAACAACATTTCAGTCCACACAAATATTGAATATAAAAAAAAAACTGTTAAAAGGTTCAGTTCTGAGAGATGGCTGTGTCCTCCACATTCTTGGCATAGGGAAAAAATGGATTAGACACCTTAAAAAAATTCAGAATCATTGCCTAGTTGCCTCAGTCAATCAAAGTGGCATTTACTGACTGGGTTATGATGACATGCTGGCTCAGCCAATCAGCATGCTTGAATGCTGCTAGCTTAGCAAATTTAGCCAGAAACAGTTAATGAACTATGTTTGATTTAGCTTAAGTTGACTATCAGCCTAGTCCTGGTTAGCGCAGTGACTTTGTGACCGAACAATGATTTTTAGGCACTATGGTCATTTTCAGTAATTCAAATTCCATTTGGTTTGGGTTTGGTTTAAAGCTAAAAACAGCTAACACTTACATAAATGAACATGAAATTAACTGACGTTGCCGAACGTACCTTCCACTTAATGGCAGACGAGTACGCTGAGCACAGCCGAGCGAAGAAGGAAAAATTCTGATTTGCGCTAAATAGTTGGCGCGTTGCCTCAACCAATCAGAGTGGTGTTTACTGGTTGGGTTATGATGACGCGCTGCCTCAGCCAATCAGAGTGGCGATGACTAGTTGAAATCATAAGAAAGCCTACCATAATATTTTCACAGATTGCATTTCCAAATAATACATAAATAATAAATAAATACTTAAATTGGTTGATTAATTAAATAGATAACAAAATACTGTACTCAAATAAATAATTAGTAATATATGATGTTTTATCATAAAATATATTTATATTCATTAACAATATTAACAACAATGTTGATATTTGTCTTAAATTAAGAAATACATATATTCATTAATAATGTCAATTTCCTTCACCTGTGTTAGATGTCCCCATGACATCCAAAAGTCAGAGGTTCAAATGTTTAACTGCATATTGATGTCCAAGTTATGGAGTCATACGTCCAAAATAGTGGACATAGTTTGCATGTCGTGTAAAAGTCCAGAATTGGTCTTGGACCAACGGACGCAGTATAGACATAATCTGCACGTTCATAAGATGTCTAATGTTTAGTGGGCTTCTTTTACCACCCTGTTATGAACAATATGTATACTATTTGAGAGCAGAAGTTAGGATTAGGGTTATTTTGACATACACAAAGAATGGATACATTTTTTGTCAAAATTTGAACGAGTTCTCAAACTTTCTAGCACACTGTATAGATGTTAAGGATTAACATAAAGAGTACAGAACCTAAGATTGTTCACTACTGATATAAACACCACTAATAATGGGGAAGAGTTGAACAGCTGGGATACAGTTAGATGGCAAGTTAAATGGAGAAGATGTAAAGTGCTGTTTAAAGTAAAATAAATTTGTAAAAAGTACTGCTAATCTGCTTTGCATTGCTGAATGTTTTCTGGTGTGCAGCATGCTTGCGTTCCCTGCTGGACAACTGGAGAGATGGGATTAGTCATGGCTCACCTGGGATTCATGATTCTGCAATGTCATTATGCTTGAAATCAGTGCCACACCCCAGAGCAAAGTAGTTTATACACCTTCTTCGTACAATGTGTCCTCCTGCTAATGAAGAATTTGCGAGCTGGCTTTTGTGTGTGTTTGGTTTGGGGCCGAGCATGACCGTGCCTCTGTCGGTAGGCGAGATAGACCAGTCTCGCCCTCCCTTCTCTCTGCAGTGCAGAGATTAACAACAAAGGGACTCAATTAATCCATTTGAAGTGACATGGAATTTAAATGAAAAAAAAAAAACAGGAGGAAAGAGGAAACAGCAAGTGTTGTTTGCAGCCATGTGGGCAAAAGATAGAGCAGGAGAGTGAAATTAATTGACCTCCCTGTTAGCAATTAAACACAAAAAGAGAAGGCGAGCAATAAGGCGCTCTGAAAGCTGAATCTACTCTACTAAAGTCAGATAGAAAGAGAGAGAGAAATAAAGCCTGGGTGACATTGCCCTAGAGCATTACATGCTAATCAGCAAATTCTATTTGCTTGTTTCCTGACAGGCATGTCCCTATATGCCTGTTCACACCCAGCAAAAACACAATGCTCCAACACGCTGTAATTTAGTTACTTCTGAACACAGACCAGTGGCAACAGTACCTGACACACATATGCACTGCTAATCAAAAGTTTAGCAACACCTGTCGTTTGTAATTTTCTTGAGAAACTAGTACTGAAGTACTACTTTGGTAATAATGTCATGGCCCACGCATTTTATCTCTTTAATGTAATGTCAGCACTCATCAACACTAAAATCTTTTAGCAGTTTAAGACACATTTAGCACAACAGTTTTTACTTTTTTGATACACCTAATATTTTTAATATTACTAATGAGTAAACATATGTTTTATATCAGCACTTGCAGGCATTTTTCTTTACATAAAAAGTAACAGTGAAAATCAAACATTACTTAAATTTTCAGAAGGGATTTTTTTAACAACAATTGCATTATGAAGAGCACATTCACCTGAGTAAACCAGGCTAGCTGATCAGTGGCAGGGTGGCTGGGGCTGGGGGCTGGGGGTTAGGGTGGGGGGGTGGGTGGGGATCATTAAGACAAATAATTGCCACCTTCAAACGTGGCAAAGAATTAAAGAGCACCCAGCAATGTACCTCCCATGTTCGCCTCTTGTCAGTTCATGCAGTGACATGAGTGTATGCTCAAGATCACATTGACAGCTAATCCTCCTTTAGCCTTAAATACACCAACTGACTTTTTAAATGACTGTTTATAGTAGACAGTTTAAAGCTTGTCTGCGGCACAAAGCTAACTTGGAGCCTAGGTGGAGATTAGACTTGGAGACCCATCAAGGGAAGCCTTCATTTCATCTTAGTGTGGTTATTACATGTATATGATGGGAACAAATCCTTGATTGTGTTCCTGTGAATGGAGAAAGATTCCTAACATTTGACTGTCAGTGGTACAAGACAGACTGCTTCTTGTGTGTGTGTGTTTGTGAGTGCACAATCTCAAGTTGAAAGTGGTTTCAGTGCTTCAAGAGCTGATTTTTTGCATGCAAAGAAAGCCTCGGCTTTGAGAATGAAGAGCCCTTACTAATAGCAAATTTTGTTCCAAAAGTATGCTTACTTAAATGGGGGTATTAGCATCATCCTAAAGAAAGTCCAATAAAGATACCTAAAGAGAAAACTTTGTGAACAAGGTCTCAGAAATAATTGCCATAGGTCAAAATAAACTTGTGTTGTGAATCAGTATTGCTGACAATTCTAACTTTGTGATTATGATCTGTAGGCTCTAGCTTTCTCCAGAAAATACAAATAATTTCAGAGGATTAATCCTCTATCTTTGCCACTAAAATGAAAAAATTTTATTTTTTTATATTTAATATATATTAAAATCAAGTTATGCCATTCCACTATACGTAGGTGGTCTGGTAACAGGTGAGGATTTTATGACTGATTATAAAAGGAGGATCCAATACAGGCTCAGTCTTTGTTAGTACAGATAGGTCATAGCTCATCACAATTTTGTCAGTCATTTCAAAAAGAATATTTTGCAATGGGAGTGTTTTATCATCTACAGTATATATAGTTTTGTGAATAGTGTGATTAATAGGTGAAAAACTGCAACCTGAAACACCATTATGCAAAGCGCAAGCCACACATTGGTTCTATGTTGAAATACTGCAGAGATTGGGCTGGAGCTAAGCTCAGATAGTTTGAAAGACAATGGAAACTGTGCTGTGGTCAAATGATTTCATGTTTCAGCTTGTTTTTGAAAAATTCAAATGTCAGGTTCTCTGTGCCAAGGACAAAATGGACCATCCAGTCTGTTATCAACATCTGTCATGTGGGGTGCCTCAGTGCCCATGGCATGAGTGACTTATACGTGTGAAGGTACCAATAATGCATAGGTATGCATTGGGGTTTTTAAGAGACATATGCTGCTATCATAGTGACGATCCAGGATGTCCATGGATGTTTCAGGCCTCACACACATTGTGGCATCCTAAGCAGGACGCATGTGCATGACTGGCCTGCCAGTTATTCATTCCAGCTATATTTGAGATTTGTAAAGCCACAATTTGGATGGCTGTTCTCTGCCACAAACCCTTTTGTTGAAAGTTTCCAGCAGCATAGATTTGTTATCATTATGCCTGAGTTTTCGCAACATGCAACTCCCAGATAAGAGGAGTTGATAAGCTTGTAAACCTATAATTACTATGCATTGGTCATTTGGAGTCAGTTCTCGGCATGTACCAAGTTGCCATGGAAACATCATGTCAAAAAAGTGACAGTCAGTTAAATAGAAGCTGGATGCATAAAATCAGTCATATTTATTTTTAGTAATGCATCAGAATATTTGGTAGAGCTTATAAAATGGTTTGATTCAAAATGTGACATTAAAACATTTTACATTTATTTAAAATACATATACTTCAGACAAATACAATCAAATTAATTTTTATCACATATTAATTAAAAGTGCATTGCAGAATTAAAAAGAACTATAACAATATTACAATAATAATAACATATGTCAATAGAACCACTATATAAGAAAGATCTGATCTACTGCTCTAATTTTTATTTTATTTACAGCTTTATAGTTTGTAAGTGACAGTGGTAAGTTGTAGGGGGCAGTGGTGGCCTAGTGGTTAGGATGCTGCCTGGTCGCAGGTTTGAATCCTGGCCCGGGCACTACTGAGGTACCCTTGAGCAAGGTACCATCCCACTACACTGCTCCCCGGGCGCTGTTGGTAGCTGCCCACTGCTCCAAGTGTGCATGTGTGATGGGTTAAATGCAGAGGTCACATTTCGTTGTGGTGCTTGAGTGTATTCACAATTACAAATAATCACCTTCAACATAAACTACTGTTTTGAGCATCCCTAACAATCTGATATACCAGTCATCTTGTCCTATCCTGTTGTCTGAATCAGCCTGACCCATCCTGATGCCCTACTTCTGGTTGACGTTTTTACTGCTGGAACCAACTCACTCCTGATGATGAGAGCACTATGTTTCACTTAAGTGATCGAAAGTCAAGGCGGCCCACCTGTACACTAGAAACTGCTGCCCCTGGTCATCAACCAGAGGAGAATGGGTTTCCCCTTCTGAGCCTTGGTTCCTATGGCAACAAACAATTTGGAAGGCATAACAGATTAAAGTCTTTTGTTTAATCTAATTACAAACCTAAGCATGGAGTTTTTTGAGCACTACTGGAACTTTGACTGGAACTGGGTTCTTAAGTCAGATGACATAAAGATAGCTCTTTGGTTGGCATAAGAAGGTTGATTACACAGAAGATACCTTATCCACTGTTAAATATGGTGGAGCTTTAGGGCTGTTTTTTTTCTTCAAAGCCCCGGGGAACCTTTTAAAGATACATGGCATTATGAACTTCACCAAGTACCAAGAGATTTTAAATGAAAGTGTGGCTGCTTCTACCAAGGAGCTAAAACTGGTTTATGGCTGCATCTTTCAGCACAACACTGATGCACTGCGAGGTCTGATACTTTTCTATCATAGTTAACATTCACTTTTGGAACCACAGTGGCTCTGCCATGGGATTGGAACTGACAGACTAGCCTTCACTCCCTACATGCATCAGTGAGCTTTAGCTAGTTGTCCTTTCTTTGACCACTTTTAATGGGTGGAGGGTAACACTCCACCAGACCTGCAGTTTTGGAGATGCTCTAACTCAGCTGTCTAGCCATCACAATTGGGCCTTTGTGGCTCGAATCCTTACACTCACCCATTTTTCCTACTTCTAGCACATCTATCTAACTTTGTTGCTGTCCAATATATCCCACCCTGACAGATGTCATTATATCAATAAAATCAGCAAAACAACAAATTCAAACATTCAATCAAAACAATCCAATCTTGCTTCTAAAAAAGAATGTTAAGGTACTTGCATGGCTGGTGTCCACCTGGTGTGTTTGCACAGGTAAATGACCAAACTATGGACACCAGACCTCAGGTATAGATTTGCACATCCTTGACGCAGCCCATTTCTTGACTTGAATGTGATTGAAAAAGAATGGATTTTGAGTACATATTTTGTTCCTCACATATTCAGAAGTTTTTCAGTACTGAAGAGTTGATGTACAACTGCACCAGGCCAAAGTCAAGGTGTCTTTTCAACTGTATAAAAATAGCTCACAGCCTAAAAAAATTGTTATCAAAAACATACACATTAATACTTTATAATTACTTGAATAAGAAGTGCAAAGGAAAATGAAAGGGTTTAAATTTGTTCTGCCCAGACACAATATATCTTTTTATTGAGATTTTTTGGGTCATCTACAGAAAAAAATAACATAGCCCATTGTGCACTATCAGAGGTCTAAATGGGACAGGCATGGCATTATCCCTCCATCCATTACCAATCTCTAATGGGTCCCTGATGGACGTCGTATTTGAAGAGAAATGTTCCAACGAAAGCGTTAAGGGTTAATTTGGATTGGCTCAGGTGAGTTAATTATTCTCTTCACCCACTTCGCTGCACATCCATAATGATTATTAACAAGCTTAAAATACTCAAGGACCTCTGGGAGCTTTTGGGTAACAACACACAGCATGAGAGAGAGAGAGAATGAGAGAGAGAGAAGAGAGAGAGAGGGGAAGAGAGAGGGAAATGAGGAGGGAGGGAAGAAGAGAAGAGGGGGGATCATTATGCTAATGAGAGTGCAGTAATGCTTTGCAATCACACCATGGCCACAGCACTCCAGTGGGACTGGGCAGGGTCACGATCTTCCTCTCGCACTCGCTCTCTCTCTCTCTCTCTCTCTCTCTCTCTCTGCTGCTGCCGGGGAACTGGGAGGAGAGGCATCGGATTGAAGATGATTAAAGAACATTCATGCATGGATCCCCAATCCTTTGTGTGCCTAAAGATGGGGATAATGGCAATTTAGCCAATCTGTTCTGGGATCTCAGCACACATGATTTGTTCCCTTTACAGTAATATTACATATAGCAGAATTGGACTAAATGGATGGATCTGTTCTTCTCACTAGAAAACCTTGCATATTGCATGCAGCACATGTGTTCCTGTATTTACTGCAAGTGTATATAAATAATTATTAAAGTGATGCATTCCAGTATAAATTCTTATAATTGCATTATAGCTACAGACTCAATAAGACTTGTGTGACATGCATTATTAATATGTCTTTAAGAGAAATGTTTGTTATTGCATGTAACTCATGCATTTGCATGCCATCTGCTTCAACTGACTGTCCAACTGTGATTGGGAATATGAGTAATGTAGCTTTACATTTTATTCATATAACTATATTTTGAGGCAGGTGTTTTGAACTGTGTCTAATAGCTATTTTTTGGCACTCAAGCAGTGTCCTTCATTTTAATCAAGTATAGCTAGCTGCGTCAAAGGCAGTTGTGACCATCACCGTCCCACGTGTTCAATGCCAAATTTTTATTTATGTCTAGCCACGCCTCCCAGCTCGTCTTGTGTTCAGGTGTTCCCCATGTCCTATCGTTATATATACTATATATATTTGTTATTTTCTTTATTAAATACTCTCAACTACAATATGTCTTGGCACCTGCTTCCAAAACAACCCACATTCGTTACAGATGAATCCACCCAGTATGGAAGCAGCCACTTATTTTACTTTGGGAGCAAGGAGGGTGGAGAAGTGGCTGGACAGTGGACGTGACCTGGAAGAGGGAAAGAACATTGTCCGCGACCTCAGCATTTTTTTGAGGTTCACGGAGGGAGAGGAGCAGACGAGGCTGAAGAGACTGAGGGATGTGGTGAGCATGCAGTATCCGGAGGGTGAGGAGCCCTTTGGGAGGGAAGAGATCCTTGGGGGGGAGCTGTTGGGTTCAGGGCTGGCCCGGGTAGTCATCGAAAGCGATGATCTCGACCTCCTTCGCGAGATCGCTGGCGGTGCATGTGTGAACACGAGGAGCAAAAAGCGCAAGGGGCAAACTCCAAGAGCCGCCGGCGATCAAGGGATCTCTTGGGTCAGTGGTTGAGCTCAACGCAAGTGAATCTGCTTCCTCCGAGTTCGGGCCGGCCATGTCAGTTTTTAGCCTCGAGGAGCCGACGTGCAAGCTTCTGGGTTCGCGTGAGGGAGGCATGCAGAAGCTGGCGAGAGTGAGGGGAATCTTCTCCCAGACGTCACGGCGCGTCACAGTGGAGGTCTCTACCGAGACGGCACCCAAGCAGGTACATGCCACAAGGCATATGGCATCGCAAATGCCACTGCAGCAGGTGTGCGTCACCATGGAGACCTCTACTCAAACGTCGCTGCACGTGACCACTGGGGATTCCTCCTCCACAGCTTAGTCCAGCTTTCGCTGCCGTAAACGACGCCTCCACATCGCCGATGTCACCAGGGCACACCTCGATGTCGCCAATGTCGCCAGGGCATGCCTCCACGTCGCCGACATTGCCGAGCCAGTCCGTCCCCGCATTTTCTTAGCCCGGGACCTCGTTTCCTTTGCCCGGGACCTCGTTTCCTTTGCCCGGGACCTCGTTTCCTTTGCTCGTGATGTTTGTTTCCCCAGTCCCAATCATTGTTTCCCCTGGTGTTACCCGTTCTTGTGCCTATGTTTCAGTTATTGTCTTGGTTATTTTCTCAGTTTCATGTTTAGGTTCCTTCGTGTCTTGTCTTAGGTCTATGTTTCTTGCCTGTGTTCTTGTTTGCCGTCCTCCTAGGACAGTGCCCGGTATGCGTATTTTACAGCACCAGGATGCTGCTCCTAGGGGGAGAGCTATGTGACGATCATCGTCCCACGTGTTCCCTGTCTGTCTTGTTTACATTCCCACGTGTTCATTGCCTCATGTTCATTTATGTCTAGCCCCGCCTCCCAGCTGCATCTCGTTTCGTGTTCAGGTGTTCCCCATGTCCTATCGTTATATATACCCTTGCATTAGGTTCTGTGTTGTGGATTCACTGTTGTTACTGTTTTCTGTTTACGTAGCTGTCTTTCTTAGTCCTGGTACTTCGTGTTTTATTATTTTCTTTATTAAATACTCAACTTCAATACGTCTTGGCACCTGCTTCCAAAACAACCCACATTCGTTACAGCAGTGTTAGTGACATGTCTTTTAAATGTTTACTGTTACTGAGTAAGTGGGTTTTACAGCATAATGCAGAGTTAAAATAATGAGTGATCAATTACTTTTCTCAATTGGTAATGAGTAATGTAATCCCATTGCATTTTTATGTGGGTGACATGTCTTATAAATGTTTACTGTTATTGAATAAGTTGATTTTACAGAGTAATGCAGAGTTAAAGCTCAGAGTAGTGAATTACTATTTTCAAGAGCTAATGAGTAAAGTAAATCCATCACATTTTAAGAAAAGTAATTAATAATTTGTTAAGAGTTATTATAACACTGTATACTTTTACTTTTTTTTTGTTAAATAGTGTTTAAAGACATTGTTACATTCTAGCAGCTACATCTTTTTTTAAAAGGTGTGTTCAGTATATATCCGGTACAAATACTTGTGTAGGGAAAGCATGTGAGGCTGATGTTAGCTAATTATAGATGTAATTAATGTTGGGTATTCTCTGTGGTAATGCTCTTCGAGGCTTGTATTACAGTCATTTTCAGTTCTTGTTACTTTCAAGAGCTTTTACTCTACAGTTATGTGTTGGGTAAGTGAAGGTTAATGAGTTGGATCATGAATATTTGCCCTTTTTTCATTCATTCTTGACTATGTTTTTTAATGTTTATTACAACTATAACATGATAATCTTATTCTTAAGGTTCAACAATGTTTTACATCTGTTAACCCCTTATAGGTCATACTGGGGTTTTCTTCTTTTCATGAAGAGATTTTTTTTTAAATATTAAATATCTTGATCATAACATTAGGATTTTATAAACACCAGATATTAACAAAACACAATTCTGTGTGTTGTATAATGTAAACAAGTTAAATTAAGTTCAATTATAAAAAAGGCAGCCTGTTGTGTGTTGGATAGTTTTGTTTTGTTTTTTAATTAATTCATCAGCTTCATGGTGACCTGCTTTCTGGCCTTTGCCATTTCTTTGGTCCATTTCTTTGTTAAGAGAAGACAGGAAGAGACCCCAGTGCAAATGTAATAATGAGAAATGTTATGTGACTGTCCAATTAATTATGGACTGCAGACTAAACTATACAATTACTATTATATATTTACAAATTATGGTATAAAAGATGAATAAAGCAGGCCTGTATGTTAAAAAAAGCTTAAATGTCTTTGCTTGTCATCATTTGGCTGGGTTTGTTTTCACTGGGGTCTGACTAGTGAGGTGGAGGAGATGGTATTTCTCAGACATCTGTTCCTGGCAGCGGCTGTGGCGTGCGGCTGCCCATCGGACCACTCCCTGGGGCACCCTGATGGAGGAAGAGTGAAAGATTTGCAGTAGGCCGGTTAATGGTAATTATGCGAAGGGTCTCCAAAGACCGGGGCAGACCCACAGGGACAGCCACCAAGAGATCGGTCTCAAGACCCCTCCCCTGCACCTAACACTACCAGGAAATCCATATAATAAATAAATAAGCACACAGTATGTTAGCCTGTAGAGCTGTACAGATGTCAGACTTTCTACCCATTAGTAAGTCTTAGGTGCTGTGGTTATTGCTGGCAATAACAAAAGCATGCTGATATTTTATAAAAAAAATATCATTATAGATGTTCTAATGTCATTTAAATTTGATGAAGCCTTGTGCATGCAGTCCTTTTCTTCAAAAAAGCTGAAAGTGCAGACAAAAGGTACCAAAAATAGAATAGAAATATAATAAATGATACAACTATATACAATACTTATATACTAATATACAAAGATTAATTAATTAATCAAATAATGATGTAGTTATATGAATAATATATGATATGTGTAGTAAAGCTATAATATCTTAATAAATGTAATAATACCTAAACCCTATATGCTGGTGTATGTAAGAAAAAGCTAAAAATAACCACACAGATTCAGCAAAAGTTGACACACTGTGTGTCTGTGATCGTAATTTGACCAAAACATGCTTATTTCCGTCTTTTTCAAAGGTCTGCATAAACCCTGAGGTGTAAAAGTAGGCTTTGGCCCAGCTCGCTTGTGTTTCCACAGGGCGTGTGAACTTTACACCAGGATCAGGCTACTATTTTAAACAATTACAGATGGCAGAGGCAGAGGTGGAATTGACAGCAATATCAGCCGTCTAGAGGTGTCTTGACAGGCTTCACCGAGCAATGATTAATTACCGCCAGGCTTCCTTGGGCATTTCAATTTCCTTTGGCTTTTAGCACTGGGCTTCAGGGGGATAGCAGTACAGTAGCTCCTGTTACAACTTACACACAGTACAGCAAAGAACAAGCCTTGCACTCCCTCTCTCCTCGCTCCTCTATCCTGTGGCCAATCAGGCCAGAAGAGGTCAGCCAAACAAGGCCTGGCATGATAAGTCATGATAATGCCTCTACCTGCCATGAATGCTAACTAGCACAAGAATCCACAGCACAGGATTTAAGATTATCTCACAAGGAAGAATTGTGTCTCTTTTTCTTCTCTTCCCACCTCTAATGTTCAGTTTCAATTTATTATTTGAATTTATTGTGGAAGTTTACCATCCGAAGCCACTTCATTAATCATTGCAAGCTCTTCATTTGTTTCCAGATAGTACCCAGTTCTGGCACTGATGCAAATATGGTAAAAGAAAGGTCTGTTTATCACCAGTCAAACAGATTAATAAATAAAATAAAATAAAAAAAATCCTGTAGATGTATGGGAGAGAAGATAACATTGCACTGCACCTCATTTTGGAGTGCTGAGAAATTATCTATCAACTGGTCTGGCTTTTATTAAAATCACAGCGGGAAAACTGGCTGGCATTTCACAGTATATGATATATATAAGGCCGACATTAGGATTGGGAGTTGCTCTAAAGAGTATCAGCATTTTAACATTTAAATGGTAAAGAAAAAAACCTTTTAAATTTAGATTAAAAAAAAGTCTCAGTGCAAAGTCACAGTGCTCAATGAGCTCAGAGGACATTTATGATACAGACATGCCATGCAGCAATTTATATAGTAGTCTATTGTTATTTTTGTCTTTTTGCTATACATTTTCATTTAACATATTGTGTGCTGTAAATTAAAGCTTGGAACTATTATTGGATTTATAGTTAATTTAGAACTTTAAAAAATAAACTAAAAACATACTTTTAACTTACTTATATATCAGAAGTCAATGGACCTTTACTTCTTCCATGTTTTCCATTTGCTGCAATCTCCAGAAAAAACAAAACATGTCAAAAAGCTTTTCTTTCAGCACACACCATTATTAATAATTGATCAAATTCAAATCCCAATAAAATATTGTTTTTTCTACTAACAGACAAAAATCTAGTATCACATGAAAGTTTGGGACTGTAGACATAACTTCTCCGCTTGCTTCCATGACCGAAAAGGCAGAAATGATTCATATAAGATGACATCATCCTTTTATTATCACCAGTGATAACAGATGTCTAATTGTTAAAAATATGTAGTAATTGCACTTTCTCCCCTTATACTACAATAACTCCAAAATTAAGGCACATACAAACCCAGTCAAATCCAATGCCTGCTCTTTTCTTCCATGTGCTCCAGTGGAATTAAATCATGTGGATTGTTTCTTTGGCCCTGTAATGTGGCTAAACTCAACAATGGCTGGATGAGCACCACATGGCTGTGATTGGCAGTGGACAAGGGAGGGCATGAATACCCGCTGACCCATGAGGAATGGGACCAATATTGAAAGATGGCCTTACACTGTAAGGGGATAATCCTGTTTTTCTCCTCCTGCTGACTGCATCCTTGCTGTGCCACCACATACTGCCTCTCCTCCTTAAAGACTCCATGTGATTCCACCCATTAATGATGACCAGCGGATTAGACAATATTATGATATTGGCAAGCACATCTGAGAAACGTAACATTCATTAAGACTAGTGGTAAATCCTCAGGGCTTTACAGGTCTTCTGAGAATGCTTAATGATTTTAAAAAATACATGTGTAATTTTAAGTTAATTTAGATTAATTATGCTTATAGTATTTTTATAGTTTTGTATTAATACTCATATTTCTTTGTTAAGTTTTGGTTTAAAGAAACCCAACAGACACCTGAAGTTGTCAGAATGTTTTCAAATTTAAATATAGTGTCCATGTTGACAACATAACATCAGCACTGCTATGAAATTCAGTGGTCTACCTGTCTTAGGTCTTGGTATATCAGTTCAGCTTTGCTAAGACACTAGGTTGTGAATGTCAAATTGAAGTCCACAACGAATAGTCTTACAATTTTTGATGTCATAATACAATTACACATTGACAGTTTTGTGGCAATAATTTGATGCTTTGTTTTTTTTTATGACATACAGGTGATTTTGTGTTTGAACATTGTCTACTGGACTCTTCTGGAAGCTGAACCTATACTGTGGAGTGAAGTTTTGCCCAAAGATCACCTTACATGTCAATAAATTTTGTGGAAGCTTAAAGCTTTGATTCCTGATCATGTATTGTAAGAAAAAGAAACTTTTGAAATGGCACATTTGAACTGGCACAATAACAATCCTATATAATAAATAAAGAGCTTGAATCAACAAAATCGGATTCTATTATATGTATTAATGTACTGGTAATACATAATAGTGTAACAAAAACTGTAACATACAAATCCTGAGCTTAATTCTAAAATTTCTATGGCAAATTTAACTTTTTAGTTTGCCATTAAACTTAAACCCATTCATTCAAAATATGTGTTGCATTTAACTCTCACCATTGACTTTCACCACACACTGTATACTGTAAAAAATGGTGTGGTTAGCAAACTTTTGTACTGTCTGATAGTAAATAAAAAACAGAATTTTAGGGCAGTCTGATTACTTACTCTTTTTCTTAAAATAACATGCTTTTTTAAGAATCTAAAGGTTTATAGATTATCACAGTACAGTAACTGTATTGTGCAAACTGTTGACATATGAAATTAAACCAACATGGTGCCTCAAGATATAAACCTGCTTTTAATGACCATGCCCCCTGCCCTGTTTATAGACCTGCACTTGCAAACAAGCACTTCAAACAAACATGGAATAATTTTCCCCAGGCTTGTTCACAACTTTTCCCGCCATAACGTCACTATTTCTGTAATAATGGCATTCTCTGGAGTATTGTGCAATGTTTGTGTTTTTGACGAGCAACTCCAATGCCCTAATTCATCCAGAATCAATGTTCTCTTTGTGTGCAGAAAGAGTGAGGAGAGGAGGGATTCCCCAGCTGAGAACTCGCTGTTTCGTCCCTCAGGCTGAGAAATGCAGATGAGCCAGGCAATTGGAGAGAAGAGAGTAGAAAAAAGGGAAAAGAGGAATTATTAAAATATACTGTGTGTGTGTGTGTGTGAAAGAGAGAGGAGCCAACTGGAAAAGATTATAGTTTCCATTGGTGTAATATGACATGACAGGTTTATAAAACTTGCCACTTGCAGTTGAAAGGCTGGAAATTGACTCGGGCAGCGGTAAGCGATAGCATATTCGACTTTAAACAATGCCTTTAATGATGGGATTATTGTGTTACTGGAATGGAAATAAAACTTTAATTCCCTTGGCGAAGGGCGATCTGCATGCTTCAGTGTGCACGCGCTCAAAAGGGGATTTCGTCTGGCTTTCCCATGGCCTAGTGCTCCAAAGCCTCTCTATCTCGCTCTCTCTTTGTCCCTCTCTCTCTCTCTTTCTCTCTCGCGTTCAGTTTGCAAAGGTAATGAGAAGCTAATGAAGCTTGACTTGAATTTTTTCAGCGTTCCACTCTAGTCACGTTCCCAGAGGGACTGAGCGAGATGTTTGGTTTCTATAGAGCCTGTGCTGATGGATAGATAGGTGGATGGATGGATGAATGAGTGGATGCAAGGAGGCAAGCCTTGGCGATTGGGCTATTCATCACACACGCAGGGGAGGGGAAGGAAAACTTCCACTGAGGATGAGAACAGGCACTCTCAAGGTAAGACAAAATCCAGACTGCAGGGTCCAAAAGAAGAGGCTGTTTTAGTTTGTAACTGCCATGAAGGTTCCCCTGCAGTTCCTTGGCTTTGATCTACAGGCCCATGCAGGTCTGCTGGGTAGTTAGACAAGAGCTTAATCTAAGAACGAAATAGAGAGATGCATCTCTTCTAAGTGTTTAAAAGAAACAATATTGTCCCTCAGAAAAAGGCTGAAATAAAACTGTACCACCCTGCAGAGTTTAGCTCAAACCTTAATTTTACACACCTGAATATGTTAATAAAGGAATTCAGGGGTGTCTACATATGAAAACCAGCTGTGCTGGATCTGAACTCTTTAGGGTGATAGATCTCCAGGATCGAAGTTGGGTACTCTAGGTTTAGACCAGGACACAGGAAAAAAAAAACTAAGGCTTGATCTGTGGCAGTCCTGCACTTAACTCCACCTTGGTCAAACTGTGTCTTAGTTAGAAGTAGAAAGAGAGTGAGTGAGAGAGAGAAAGAGAATTGACAAAATATGAAAAAAAGAAAAATTGCTGCTAAAGTTGAGTCTTCTTGCCGTTGACCTTGCTGCAGCCTGCCAGTGCAGAATGACTTCTTGGGTGTAAATGACAGAGTCGACCGTGCCGACGAGCTTTCAGGGCTCGTTTAATGAAGTCATGTGAGTTTCGCCTGCTGATAGGCTCGTTAATGAGCTCTACTTCTGAGACTGCAGTCTAGGGGAAGTGGTGAAAATAGGAGGGGGGATAGCAGGTAGGCATGGGCACCGTGTTGGATCATTAGTGTAATTTAAGCCGAATAAGGTCTTTGTTTCTCAACGAATTGCCAGCGAGGCCGGGGAGGGACCTTGGGCCCTCTCGAAAGCATTTTGCTGGCAAGCTCGTCGAGAATTGATTGTCTTTGTTGTGGTAATCTGAAATTAATTTGCACTTGAACCCATCTTTCTTCTAGGATCAATTTAAAACACGGTTATAATTATGTGCCCGGCATGAAACTGAGAGGAGACACTGATATGATATTTTAATTCCCCAGGTACTTAAGAGTCTTTTTTTCCCCCACCCTCCCGGACTTATCTTCCGAGGTAATAAAACAAAACGCTCCCCATGCGTAGGCTTAAGGGAGGGCTTATTTGCCTGAGGGGTACCAGGCGAAAGTGCTGTATCGCTACACGTTTCCCCATGTACTCTCTCGGCAGGTCACAGCTTTCTCTCCAGTGATGTTAAAGGAGTGCTAATGTGTGTTGAAGCTCAAGCCGAACCAGCTGATGGCAAACCTCTGAAAAATTCTCGCTGTCAAAGCTAGTTATTTGTGTCTCGCCTGTCCAGTTTTGATGGGCAAAAGCTATTATAGACAGCTTGCTAATATCATTTGATCCTAGAAACATGGTCCCCATAATTTGTTCTCAGCAAAAACCCTTTTAGGACCCTATAATATTGTGGTAATTTCTTGCTTTTGCATTGTGTTTGTGGTGGTGAATTGTATCACTAATAACCAGTGTTGTACACTAACTAAGTATTAATACTTCACTACTGTACTTAAGTATGTTTTGGGGGTATTTGGGGTTGGACTTGAGTTTTTTTTTTATTCTGTCTGCTTTCACTTATTTTCCTGACTTAATCGCATATTTTCACTCCAATACATTTTCAATGTGCAGTGTCATTACAAAAATCAGATGAAAACTGATTCCGGTCTATCGACACTGAAGACCTGTTCAATTTAATTAACTAAACACATAATTCTTACTTACACTGGGACCTTTAGGTCAATGCAAATTTCTCTTATTAGAGGGAGAAAAGAAAGATGTTCAGGAGGAAAAAACGTGAGGGAGGTAGGGTTGAATGACACTATGTAAAAACAGAGGTTGGTGTTCTGTAAATTGTTGAGGCTTTGAAGACCATGTTTATGAAGTGTGATGTAGGCTCCATGTTTTGAGGTGCCAGATAAGCTGAATAAACTTCATAATATTCAAAATTCTGACTGCCTTTTATTAATGTTTTTTTATTAATATATAATTGTTTTACTGTCTTTTACTTTCGTTACTTAAGTACATTTACTTATATATTACTTGTCATACTTAAGTACAGTAAATACTTGATACTTTAAGACTTTTAAATGAGTAGCTTTCTAGTCACTTCTAAAAAGTGTACCAAACACTACCAATAACAAAAGCATGCTATAATTTTACACAAGGTATTTCTTAATGATAGTTCATTGAAACATGCAGAAAAATATATTCTTTTAAAGGTATGGGTTCACACATTTGTCCAAAAGGTGATATTTCAAATTGATGAAAATGTATTAATGTTCATACCTTCTTGTATACTTTGTTTTTTGTCACTGTGTTGTGTCAGAACAAATGAAGAAAGTCCAAAAGACTTGAAACTGTTGATAGAGAATATAAAGCATTTTATAAACATATAAAGATATAAAGAAATTAACTGACCAAAATACAAAGAAATGACAATTAACGCTTTGGCTAACCAAGTTGATGGTATTTTGTAAATATAATCAAATTTTGAATGTTATTCAAAAACAACTGTAACAGGGACAAAAGTAAAAAGTTTATAAAATATATTTAAGTTACACAATTTTGAAACATTCCACAATAAGCAGGTGAATGGGTAAAAGGTGGTGATTGATCATGACTGTGCATAACTGTAGACCTTACTAAAGGCTTGGTCTTTGCAAGCAAAGCTAACATATGGCTCACCAAACTCTGCGAGTGAACTGTGCGACTTATGAGCAAGAGAAACTGTCATGTTACTGTGATAAATACAGCCACATAGGCTCAGGAGTACTTTAGAAAACTGTTGCCATTAAACACATGTCTGCTGCTGCATCAAGAAATGCAACCAGAAATGCAAAGAGAAAGCCATAAATCAATCAATTGCAAGAATGCTGCAGAGTTCACTGGGCCCAAGCGCATCACAGATGGACCAAAAGAGAGTGGAAATGTGTACTGTGGCAAGAGTCCACATTTCTTGACTGGAAAAACATTGTATGTTGAGTTCCCAAAGACAAAATGGTCCATCTAGGGATTTTGGGATTTTGGAGAGACATATGCACCCAATCAGACAATGTCTTTTCCCAGAGGTTATTTTAGCAAGGCAATGCCGGACCTCATTCTGCATATTCTACAACAGTGTGGCTTCTTCAACACAGAATGTGTGTGTGCTTGACTGGCCTGCCAACAATCCAGACTGGTCTTTATTTAAAAATGTAATGCATACCATAAAGAGGATAATTAGATGATTCTGACCACAGAAAATTGATTAGCTTGTCTGGGTAAAAATTCCACTTGAAAAACTTTAATAATTTGTATCCTCCGTTCCCAAACAAATTAAAAGTGTAATTTAAAGGAAATTTGATATCACACTGTGGTAAACATGTCTCTGTTGTAACTTCTTTGGAGGCATCACATTCTAAATGTGTTCATATTTACAAAATAAATTTAAAATAATTAATTACATATTTATTAATTTCCTTTTTCCTAGTCTAGCAAAAAGGGAATGCACTTAACTTCACCACCTTCAGCTATTTCCTACAGGCGTGCCCTGTCACCACTGAGGTCACTGACCTAGACAGGAAGAGACAGAACAGGCCATCACTGACTGTCTAATTTAACATTCAGAAATATACACCACACATTAACTCACAGGAAGACAAAGTATGCTATTGATCAAAAACAAGCAAAGTTCTGAAATCAAAAGAAGAACATGGTGCACTGTTGCAAAGACTTTCTCTGACTCATTTCTCCAAGTGGGAATGTGTTAAAGATGATGTTGTCAAAAGAAACATCCATGTCTCCAAAGATTAGTCCTTTGAAAACAAGAAGAACTAATCTTTGTTGATGTTTGTCGAAACTTGTGCATGACAATGCGCCATTAACTGAGTCTTATGTAAATAGAAGAGAAAATACTGTTCATTTGTAATACACAAGCAATTTTTTATTATACATAATTCACTTTATGCACATTTTGTTCTCACAATTCACCCTGTTTTATTCACTCTGAATATGCAAAAGCTTTAAATAATTAAACACTTCAGTGTTTGTTTTTATACTGTGTATGCCGAAAGATTTGTTTGAATTTTGTACCAGTTTTGTTTTTTTCCCCTCAGTTGTTTATCTGCTCTGTTCCTTTTTTTCTCAGTTGGCTGCCGAGGCACTGCAACCATGTCTCTGAGAAGCGTGTTTGTGAACACAGGGGTCAGGAGAGTGTTGATGGCATGACCACACGCAATGCTGTCTGCCTCTTGCCTCCTACACTCACCTCCATGGTCTTTCTCTTTATTTGTCTAAAACCACATCTTCTGTCTGGCAGCTTAAACTTTATCTTGTCTTAGACAGTCAGGCAAAACAAATCAGGGTCAGCGGCTGCCTGTGCCGAGGCCCGGCCCTTGATGATCCTGACGTTACCAAACGTGAGGCCGCCTATACCCGCTGATACCATCTTCTCCTCATACACTATTATTGATTGCCCATACATAACAGGATGAGGGGCTTTGTTTCTGCCCAAACTTTGACAGAGGACAGCAAGGGTGGCAAAAGATTGACACAGGCACACAAGAATTAACCACTGGCCTTTTACAAGTGTCAGACTGTAGTGTGGCAGGGGTGAAATTCTTGTAGGAAGAATCAAAGAAGCAAGGGAGGAGGAGGAGTAGAGAGAGAGAGAGAGAGAGAGAGAGAGAGAGAGAGAGAGAGAGAGAAAGAGAGAGAGAGAGAAACAGCATGCTTAATCTTTCCTCTTCTCTCTCCGCTGTTGCAAGTTCTTCTGGGCAATTTTCTATTCAGGCTATTGATTTTTATCACCTCTGCTAAACCTCTGTGACAGATTATTTTTCAAAGACTAAAGCTACTTTTCCCACACTGGCGACCCATATATTGCTTCAAATGAATGATAAATAGAGAAATAAAGTTTCGACTATTACGCTGAGAACACTGCGCTTTTGATTATCCCATCTGGAGCAAAACGCCTGGCTCTATTTTTCTTGTTACTGCCACCACTGCAAAAGAACACATGCAAGCAGCCACTTTGCACTGTCTTAAAGCTCTAAAAAGAAAAAAATCCTGAAAATATTAATTTTGGATTTATGTATTTTACCATGTTGTGATTGTTTTTACATTGGCAGTCTCTCTCTAATAAAAAGAATGGTAAGCTAATAGATGCATTTTAACATTAAGCAAACTAGATCACACCACTAAGTAGTGGTGGCCTAATTGTCAGGACATTGCCCTTGGGAACTAAAGGTTGCACTGAAGTAGTCCTTGCTACTGAGGTACTCTTGAGCAAGGTACCATCCTGTTACACTGCGCTGCATGGTGCTGTTGATAGCTGCCCACTGCTCCACATGTACACGTGTGATGGGTTAAATGCACACATTTCATTATGGTGCTTAAGTGTGTTCACAATGACAAATAATCACTTTTATTTCATCATACCCAGTCACTACCAATGCTATTAACACACTTCTTGCCAAAACTGCATTGTTTAAAAAACAACATGGCCCAATTCCTTCATATACCAGTAAATCTGATGTTAGAAAGCTGGGTGCAATTTTAAATTCTGGGGTCTGACTTATCCCGCATATAAAAGCAATCAATAAGGAATATTGCTTAAGTTAAGCCTTTAACAAAATTTTGTTATTATTATAAAGATAACACTTAATTACTGTTAAGAGGTAAAGATTAAGATTATTAAGATTTTCATTCATAATGAAAAAAGAAACTGACTTTGTGTACTTTAGTGTGACAGTGTGTGTGTAAAATGTTATGTTATATATATATATACAAATTTATCATTTGCTAACAGCCACTGTTCACTGTGAACATTCTTCCATTGGCCCTTGACACAAAACTGCAAACTTAGAAACTCTCTGTCTCACAAGGTGCCTTCCACAGTGTTGTACTGAAGTAAACATACAGGCTTTATAAATCCTCAGTGATAAAATCTCTCTCTTTCTCTTTCATGGAGAATACTCCTATGTTTTTTTTTGTTTTTTTTATCATACACATTCAGCATGCTACTGCCTTTATGTGACATTTCAACCTCCCCATACATACTGACTTCTTACCATCACCCAGAACTAAATTAGTCATTGCCATAGTAGTGCACTCCATGGATGTTTTCCTTGACCCTTCCAGCTGCGTCGCTCTCACTCCCTGTGTCTCCTCATGATTGCGAGGTTACCAGACAGCAGCCTTGGCGACTTGTCGAGGAAGCAGATCAGGTGCGTTCTTATAGATTTCCTGTCCTGTTTGTGCAGGGGCAGTGGAGATGGAGGACAGGTGAGTTGAAGAGTCTCTCTCCTGCCTTTCTGGCTCAGCCAAGGTGCTGATGATGACATGATGAATTACTTGTGTCTCTGTCAGTGGCGTCACAATCAAAACCTATGATAAGGTGCTTCAGTCACCCATGCCCAACTCTGTGGGTCCACTTTTTCACTTCTTGAAACAGAGCAGAAGCCACAGGAGGAGAAGATGGCTGCAGTTGAAGGAAGGTCTAATGTTTTTGGCCAACTGTTTGAAATCAGTCACAGTGAACACAATTACAGAGGTCACAAAAAGACTCTGGACATATGTACCACACCTAAAGAATTCATTGTGTTAAGAAATGTGTTGTAAATAGACCATGCTATTACTGTAATTTTCTGTTTTGGCAAAGTATTCTTTGAAAAGGCAGGTGATGACATTCAGATCGATAGAATTTCAGTTGTTTCACTGTAGACTTCTAGACTTTTGTACACAAAAAGTCTATCATCAGTTTATTGTTTTGCTAAAAGTGTTTGTCTTTGAATATTTTGTGAATAAGCTTAAAGAGATTTTGCAAAGAAACTCAATAACCAATGGTAAATGGTTGAAGACTGCAAATACAATGAATGTCCAATGTATCTCTCATAAAATCCTCTAAAAAAAGTGATACCTGTCTATAATGTTGATAACAGTGTCATTCCATGTCAGAAGCCACACAAGCAAGTCTATTATCAAGGAAACAGTTTGAAGAAATTTGATTATTTGATAAACTGTCATCTTCAAAGCTTATTTTTAATCTGACAGGAACCTTTTCTTATGAGTACACACCAGTTTTGGGTAATATTTGAGAAAGCTGTTTGAGACGCCAATATTTTTTGGCATGATTAACAGAATAAGAGCATCAGTCTATAGAAGGCTATGAAAAAACTCATCGATCAGGACAACGCAGTGCTGGGAACCAAACAAGCAGATGACTAATGAACATATAGGCACTAATGAGTATTCCAGCAGCTGTCTATTTGATAGAAACTCTTTAATTTCCATGATTGAATGTTTCTTTAATTATCCAAGACTCCCATGGCAGCACTTCGCATACAAGAGGTTACTGTGCAGAGGATGGAGTGAGGAGTTTTCACAGAGAGGCTACCTGGCTGCAATTCCACTTTCTCTATGCCAGTTTGCACCTGATTGTACAATGTACTGCACAATGTGGTTTTGGCAACAAGAATAGCAGTGTATTTGATCACATCATTTTCTTTTCTTTGTGTGACTGGGTAAGAGTTGTAAAACTAAGAGCTACACTTATCATCCATTTTATCATAAATCCTTCCCTTGTATGTCTACCTTGTACTCTTTCATTGTCAGTTTTTGACCTCAGAGCTACTTTTTACTGGATAGCTTTGGAGCCCCTGGACAGTGGAGCTCATGGTATTTGTGGGCAGTAAGTGTATTTGTGTGGACTGTTAGCCTGGGTGAAACTGTTAGCTAACTCTACACAAGCAAAAAACATTGCAAGACCCTTCAGGATGGGAGTATTGGGCCCGCCTAGACGGTTTGTGTTGGATTGTTTTCAGATTTTTCTTAATTGGGTCTCCACAGTCCCCATCAGGGGTCTGACCCCAGAAATGGGCTACAGGGTCACTCCCGGCTCCTTGTCTTTGAAGCCGAACGCCCCTGCCTCTTGATGCTCTGTGTGGCCTTGAATTGCAAATTGTTTTAAAGCAGGCATAATGAGCTCTGGCACAAAAATGCTCAGCTCTTTGTCTCCCTCCCTCAGCCTTCAGCACAGCTAAATGAGTTATGATTGCTCAGCTGAATTACAAACGATAATTTCTTGCCGTCAGCACCCCTGGCCTACTGCGGGCAAACGGAGACAGCAGAAACAGTGGGTTACGCAGGTTTCTGCAGCTAGAATAAAAGGAGTCTCTTTGCTTAAGATGCAGATCATTAATTAGGCCTGTTACTGACAGCTTTCTCCCTTCCTACCATGTTCTAACTGTTTATTTTTAAAAAATAATCACAAGATGTATACAAAAAGTGAAAGACTGTGAAAGTGTTGACAAGCTGTTGAGTGAGTATCTCACATACCTCACCATACTGATGAACCTAATTTATGCTATTTTTATTAATATATGTCATATTTTCACATTGTAAGAAAATAAAAAATACATCACATGGCTAAAAACAGTAATAGCCTTTTGTCTATTGTTTTACAGAGACAGCACATTTAAAAAAATAAAAATGTACAGCTTTTTTCAGTTCACTGTTATTCACCAGTGCTCTTAAGTTAAGCTAAGCTGTGTGAGTTGCCTTATATTTTAACATTGAGTTGACTTTTAATTTTTAACAGTGCACAGTCTAGTCATTTTCTAAGGCATGTGATGAATCAGCACATTTCATACACCAACTTATCTTGGCTAAATATGTTTGACTCAAAGGAAGAACTGTGTAGATTTTTTTAAACAAAATATTTTTATAATGGAGAAAAATGATGCACAGCATTGAGCAAGGCACATATCAATTCAAAATGTCTTTCAGCGAGTGGGTGAACAGACTTCTCTTAAGCAGATTCAAAGCTCATGCTTGTCTCTCTCTCTCTCTCGCCCTCTCCCTCTCTTTTTCTCTCTGCCTGCCTCTCTCAATACGAAATCTTTGTAATCCTATAAGCTGGTGTGTACAGAGGCTTGTTTTTGAAACCTGCCTGGTGTGCGTGCTCTGGCCCGCGGGTAAGCAGGTGAGAGCCCCCAAGGCCTGGTTGATATGCATGCTGGAGGCTCTCCCCTGCCCTCAGCACACAATCTCTTTTTTAATTAACTGCCTTTTACTGATGTTTGTTGTTTTTTTCCACACATTTCTTCCACGATATGAACTGCACTTCCTGTGAAGTACGAGGGTGAGCTGTCCCATCACTTTGTTGTCACTGAAGGCCTTTCTTTTTCCATCTTCTTTATTTTCTCTTCTGGGGAACCACTTGGTTCTTGAAGAAGCACTTTGCAGGGCAGGGATGCTAGTAATAAATGTGAGTAGTAATTCAAGTGACTACATCACACCAAATCTTATCCCAGCTTATGGTTATTGTAAAGTCTTAGGAGTAAGTTAACAAACAAGATGTTTGCAAACCAGTTTCTAACAGTATTAACTTGTAATTTGGTCAATTGGCCACATTAGCATTTGTATGACCCCTAAGGTAATTAATAAATTATTGAAGTATTCAAATAAACCATTATAATTTATGTAATTGCATATGTGTACTCACTAAAATAGAAAACTGTAGGTTTGCACGAGAAAAAGTAAAAGAGAGTGAAGCTGAGGTTAGGTGTACAGCAACAACAACATTTACACACAATCACCCAGAAGAACATGAATACACCTTAAACAGACAGAAGCACAGTATTGCGTAGTAGTGCGTGCTCCTTTCTGTGCTTCAGTGCCATCACCAGTGGCAGTGTTAGGATACATTTCATCCTTGCCTCCCTAAAAAAACTGGACAGAAATGTACACCTTTGTATGATGTTCCTCTTTTTGCTGTTAATTGGTAAAGAACTCTCCGACCCTTTAGATCTTTTGCACAATCCTTTAAGTCTGCAAAACTGCTCTGTGCAAGACACTCAATCACATTCAATAAGGTAAATCTCTCTCTCCTTCTCTCTCTCTCTCTTCTTCTCTTCACTCATCTCCCCCTTTTCCCTCCCCACCCCTTTTTACACTTTTCTCGCCTTTGGTTCGAGTCCAGACTCCACAGAAAAAAGAGATGACAGTTGTTATAGATATGCTGGTTTAATTACTTGTCAGCTTATAGCTGATATCTCAGCTAGCCAACGCGTAAGCTTAACTTTTTTTTACCCCTCTTTCTCTTTCTCTCTCTCTCTCTCTCTCTCTCCCTCTCTCTCTCCTCTTCTAGTAGCTTAAAGCACGCCCGGCCTCCAGCGCCTTTCAGCATTTAGCCATAAAAACCCAGGAAATCTGTAAGATAAAAAACAGGAACAGCTTTTCTAATTTTAACGGGGACGAGTGGGCAGTTTTCTGTCACTGCTGGAATTGGCAACTGCTCTCTCATTCCTTCCTCATGGAGAGAGAGAGAGAGAGAGAGAGAGAGAGAGAGAGAGACAAAAAGAAAGAGAGAGAGAGAGGGTGGACTCAAAGAGAAATCTCATGGAGAGAATAAAATTACATCTTAAGAGGGTCTCATCAGCTGTTTAATGTGAAGAGTGAGCAGAACATTTTTTCTGGCTTGTGTTAAGGCCATTTGCAAACTGATAGTCACAGGCTTAGCACCTCCCTCCTTTTCCAAAATTCATTTAGGAGGGTATATTGAAACTGCAGGTTCTGGTCAATCTAGCCAAGACTATTTTGGATTTTGGAATAAAACACACAAACAAAGACAGATTATCAATATTTAACTCTGCCAAGCACACATATACTCATACACATTATATATGTATACCTGCCTATATATATATAGTATAAGAGATAAGACAAGAGTCTTTTTTTACCAAAATTTGTTTGGTAGCTCTCAGGCACCAACAGCAATGAGCTGTGCTCATTCAGTCAGGCCTTCAGCATGCTCGTGCTCTCCCGTGTGGTATTTTTTGGCTTAGCAGGGTCACCATACTGGAACTGCCCATAGCGGTAGAAGGCAGGAAGCTGCAGTAGTTAGCACCTACCAAAAGTGATCCAAGGAAGAACAGCAGGTGGCTCCCACCCAAGGCTCCCTGACTGACCATCTCACAGAAAAGCTACTGTGGATCAAAAAGTGAATGCTGACTTTGGAAGAAAGGTGTCAGAACACACAGGGCACCACAGGCAGAGCTGTTCAAGTTCAAGTTCAAGTTCAAGTTCAAGTGGTTTATTTGTCATGTACAACAAGTACAAGTACAACATGTAGTGAAAAGTACCCTGAACGTTCCTGAGACTCTGCATTTATATATATAAATAATAGGTTAAAAAGAAATTTAGAAGTAAAAATTTTACAAAGAATAGAATATGAATTAAATAAAATAAAATAGGCAGGTAAAAAAAGAAAACTTATAATAAATAGGAGGCTACACTAAACTATAGACCTAACAATACAGTATAAAAAGTTACACAGTAATACACACCCTTAACAATATATACACAGAAATGAATTTTGGTCT